>JAVTVY010050930.1:0-27069 GCA_036873755.1 Hanleya hanleyi
CATCACAATTGTTTGCAAGACAAATGTTGTTGATGAAAGAAGAATAATTATGCAGATCCTAATATATCATTTAATTATCAAACAAATAATACTTCGAGTTATAGGCAAAGTTGACCGCATAACTTGTCAAGTTTCATTTTACATTCTGGTTCATGGTAACATATTATTAGGGGAAGTGACTTCTCATACATATAGTTGATGTCTTTTATTATTATTCGTCATGAACACTGCCATAAGTTGAGGAATATGTCACAGCACAATCAATCCCAATACCAGTCTTCGCAAATGTCATTTTTAAAGGTCTGGGTTTGATGAGTTTGCACAGCTCAGTTGTTAGCATTCTCCACACACACTTGAACAATCCAGGCCATGATCCTTACAGGCGCATCTGCTTCAGCTGCAATCCTTATTGCAGTTCCACCTGATAACCTCAAGTAACCCCTGAAGCTGGTGGCAGATCACTTTTCGCAGGGAGACGCCGATTGGATTGTCCACTCTCATTTTTGTGGCTGCAATGTATGGTCTTCCTCTCGAGTCAATTACTTCGTCTGGGTTACTATTGTATAAACATATAAGCATTTTCTATGCTGCTGCAATAAATGACCTTCGTCGGGACTCCCATGACCTGGATGAACACTTCAGCTTGTTGGCGAAATAGCTCAGTAACAGTTGTCTTCTTCAAGGCAGCACCTTTATCAAAGCCATATGGTCAGATTACTGTGTCACAGCCCAGAATGGCATGCACAAGCAACATATTTGTACAGACTTGCATTCCCAGCACAGCCTTTGTCTTCTTGACATTCCAAACTCTCTGGCCCAGCTAATGACATGGTCATTCAGTCAAAGAAAGACGAATTCCTAGCAAACAACGTCAACAAGTAGCATTTCATTACGTTTATGAGTGACCAGTTGGAAAGGGCGGGATTTTTAATATGCAGATGTTTTTATTGTAAAAGCTGTCATTTAATCGACTGGAAGCATCAAAACTTTGGTTGGTGATGATATTGACCTGTTAGTTTTGCTCTGTTTTCATGCAGACAAGGATGACAAGCCATTCAGGGCTGTGGCACAGTATACTGACCATATGTCATTGGCAAATGCGCGGCTGTAAAGAAAACAACGCTCAGCGAGCTATTTACCCAACAAGCTGAAGTGTTCAACCAAGCCATTGAGAGTCCCGATGGAGGTTATCTATTGTAGGTGCTTGTGTGTTTATACAATGGTAAACCTGACGAAGCAACTGGCTTCATGAGATACAAGCGTTTCTGTGACAAAAACGAACCATATATGTGCAGATACAAAACCTTCGACCAACATCAGCATCAGCTAAGTATCAAGGTTCGCGTGTTTAGTGTGGAAAGGGGAAGACCATCCATTGCAGTTAAAGGAATGAGGGTGGACGGCTTCTCTCTGTGAAAACTGAACTGCCACCAGTTCCACTGGCATTCTTTGAGGTTATCAGGTGCAACTGCAAGAAAGATTGCAGCTGAAGAAGATGCATCTGTAGGAGCATGACCTATATTGTTGAAAATTTAAAATGAAACATGGTAAATGGCATGGTAGAACATCAAGTTTGCCTATAATCTAGATTATTATTTGTTTGATAATTAGATGATAGGATCTGCATAATTATTCTTCTTTCGTCAAAACATATCTGACACACACTTGCGATAAATATATCACAGCTTGTCATTTCATTTATTTTGGGAGGGAATTCCTCTTTCAGATGATTATGCTAATAGCAAAAATGTTAACTGACTGAATATTACCATGTATAATTCATATAGCCTGATGCTGAACTATCAGTTTGCTATCTACGCTTATGAGCAAATCCACCGGGAAGACTCATGTTTTCACCACCATGGCATACTGTACCCTGGGTCATGTATTAATTGGATTTCTGGATGATAAACTGTCCTTATTCACGGAAAAAACAATATTCTACCTTGCTTTTTTGAGGCATAATGGCCTATTATGTATTATAAAATGGCGTATCTTTGTTTTCAAAAAAGTCGTATCTCACCAAATAGATTTTGGTAGACTTTTAGTATGTTGTTCTGGGAACTTGTTAGAAATGCATACCAGTGAAAAAAATTCTGTTGCGATTTGTTTTGGGTCCAGCTAAAAAAACACAGATAGATTGCCTGGACTGTCATGAAAATGGTAAAAAGTTCAGATATAGAATGACCCCATACATCCGCCATTTTGAATTTCTCCATAAATATTTTCGTGCAAGGGTATTATTTTAGGCTGAGTATAACCTTGATATGATAATGAATGGAATGAGTGTAAGTAATGACCCATTTCTTTCACGCTTAGTACCAAGTACAAAGTTTTCTTATAGGAACAAGAGGCAGGTAAACACTGAAATTTCGAGAAAAATACGTCAAATTTCTACTTGAAATTTAATATATTTCCCATGCACATCTGTTTGTAGACTTTTAGTATGTTATTCTAGAGACCTTTCTGAAATGCACTGCAGCAAAAACAATTCTGTTGCAATTTGTGGTGGGTCAAACCTCAATTTGACTGGACTACATAGGCGAGTAATTATCAGATATAAGACTGCATGGTGGCAGGAGAGATCGGACAAACATGGATAATGAGGAGATTGATGCGCTCTAAGCAATAAAATGCTATAACAATTGGAAGCAATCATATATATACTTCGCAACTGCTTCCATTACCCATTGACTTGTTGACGACAGTATGTCACGAATCGTGAGGTTATTAGCCTCAAATTTTATAAATGGGCATATAAAGTTCAAAAGACACTGTCGCTCTTTATCGAATCTTGAGCATTCCAAAATGAAGTGAGTTTCACTATCAACAATTTTACAATGTTCACATACTCGGTCATCTCTGGGAATTCCATGATAGCGCCCTCTTTCTATCTGTAGTTTGTGGGCGCTTATTCGAAGTTGAAAGAGGGCAGTTCGGTGTTTTCTATTCTGAATCGACATTATGGTGTCTTCAGCTTCAAATTTAGTTTTATGATACAATATGTTTCTAATTTACTAAAGTTTGATATCTTGTTTTTCCAGATATTGGAAAAAGTTTCGAAGAGTTTCTTTTTAACATATTTCAAATTTCAAATATTTTAAACGGATGCGTTGTTAAAAAAATTGATCAAAACCTAATGTCGATTACGCTCATACTATTCAGCTTGTATCACTGGCGTCCCTTCTCTCCTTGTTCCCCCGCTGATTCACATCGCCAAGTTCGCGCCTCTTGGCCGTAAGGGGGCGCTTTATCTGGTTACCCAATCGCTGTGCCGTAATAGCTCGGAGATAACCAGATTCCTCATACTAACCACGATTGGCTAACTACCTCACGTGACCGAAATTACGTCATGCCTTCATGATAGTGAGATCACTACTCTCACGTAATGTGGAAGCCATGCCAATATTTTAACAGTGACACGCCCTCTAACCGCATCACTCAAAGGAACTTTTCCCAGGCTTTATTAACAGTCAACATTCAATTCAAAATCTGAAACAATTGAACGGTGTTTTCACGTTGCTATTCTATGCAGCTTGATCTCCTTATATACTCATGACGATAAAGCGTGGTCTTATCAGTGGAATATTAATAACATTTACAGGGATTTATTTGTTAATTATTTGAAGATATATCAGTGAACAAATGTTTGCAATCAGTTGACGAACCTTACTAAACAACGGAGGAAGTTATCCATAAATCTGTTCACTCTTAACTCAGAAATTAACGTAATTAGAGCTGTTTTGCCGTCCGTTTATTGATCGGTTTTGCCGTTAACGACATATGAACGTTTGAAAAGGGAGACAACTCATATTGTAAGAGTGTTTTTGATTGTTCATTGGTGGTTGGCCTATGCAGAGCGCCCCCTTACGGCCAAGAGGCGCGAACTTGGCGATGTGAATCAGCGTGGGGAACAAGGAGAGCAGGGACGTCAGTGATACAAGCTGTTTATCAGCGTAAATGTCGATATGATTCACAGTCAATTCACCCGCAAACCATTTCACCTAACCAATTCACCCACAACTTCAGGTCGATTCACCCACAAAAAAGTCAACTCACCCACAACCAGGTCAATTCACCCACAGTCTCAGTGTTGCTGTGATCGACATACACAATGGTTAAATTTCAGAGGCAATGGGTATGTTGCGTGTATTGGGAAATCATTTGCCTGCTTTTGTTGGCGGGGGGGGGGGGATATATAGATTCTGGAAAGATGCTATGGAAAATTAATTAGCAATATATAATTTTAGCCCATGTTGATTTCAAAGCAACACATTCTAAAATGAATGCCATTTGAACCAACTGAGAATTAATACAAAGGTGTTACAGTGTAACCAACAATCACTCACTGTATTTTTTAATCTATGGAAAGGTTGCAAATAGGTGGAAAAGGGATGCTTGATCTAATAACTTATTCGTCACAATGAATAATATATCTTTTAGTACAGATCATGAAATATAATACCTGAAATATAATACCTATATTGCATAATCTATGTTTCTTAAATAGTAATGTTTATGGTTATTCCCGAAGAGCACGTCCGATGCTACCATAAATTACAGCCGTCACACAATCTCAGTAAACTCTGATATAATATCACAGAATATTGTATCTGAATTCAGCCCAATATAAGTCCCATGAGAATCTGAAACTACATTTGTTAGCCAATCAGGTGAGTAGTAGGTAGCGAGGATTTCGACGCTAGTTTTGCCGGGGGAGGTAACTCTTGCATCCACCAGGGGGCGCTGTTTCCAGGTTAAAGGTATAGGGGACGCCCCATCGCCTTTTACCTCTGTGGCGCCACCAGCTGCGTGTGTATTCCTCCGCGGTGATGCGGTCTGGTGGTGATGCGGTCGCGGCAAAAAGCTTCCGCGGAGAAAAAGTAGTCCCCAGACTTGAAATACGCTGCATGGTCCGATTGGGTCGAGTGAGGTATCAAAGTGAAGCATTCGTGAAGGGGCATCCAGTCATGGGTGGGTGCATGTAAAATTAGGATTTTTTCCCGAAACTATAAAAAGCAGAACACGGACTTTACCCCTAAAATAGGGGAAAACCCCTATCAACTCTAGCCGAAAGGGCTAATATCGGTCCCCGGGCTTATTGGGGCCTGCCTATCAAGTCAATGGGGTGGGTGCATGTAAAATTAGGATTTTTTTCCGAAACTATAAAAAGCGGAATACGGACTTTATCCTTAAAATAGGGGAAAACCCCTATCAACCCTAGCCAAAAGGGCTAATATCGGTCCCCGGGCTTATTGGGACCTGCCTATCAAGTCAATGGGGTGGGTGCATGTAAAATTAGGATTTTTTCACGAAACTAGAAAAAGCGGAATACGGACTTTACCTCTACAATAGGGGTCTGTATTATACAATATAAGGGAAAATGCCTGTATGGGGTATGGGGATGGTCATTTTTGTTTCGTGGGCTTTACTATGGGTTGTGGGGTCGCGTTCTTCTCGTCTCGCCAAGAAAATGACAATGGGAAGGGTCCCGGAGCGAATCGGTGAAATTTTTGGGAAAAGTCACCGAGGTCTGTATATAGGCCCATAGGCTGGCCATGGGAGGTATAGGTCCAACCTGGATATGGGTTGCTTGGATTTGTTTTTCACGTCTCGTCATTTAGAACACGATGGGAAGGGTCTCGGAGCGAAACGGTGAAATTTTTGGAGAAAGTCACTGAGGCCTGGGTAGGCCCATAGGCCTATACTGCATGGCTATGGGTGTATAGGTCCATACGGGGTGGACGTTTTGGGATCTAGGTGGGCCACTAATGGTCCGATGGGGTCGAGTGAGGTATCAATGTGAAGCCTATGTGAGGGGGCAACCGATGGGATGGATGTGGGGTAGGAATATCGTCATTCTGCGCATGCGCAATAGACAAAGTTATGGAAATAGACGTTTTGGGATCTAGGGAGCCACTAGTGGGCCGATGGGATCGAGTGAGGTATCAATGTGAAGCCTATGTGAGGGGGCATCTGATGGGGTGAGTGCGGGGTTGAAATATCGTCACTCTGCGCATGCGCAGTGGACAAAGGTATGGAAATAGACGTTTGGGGTCTAGGTGGGCCACTAGTGGGCCGATGGGATCGAGTGAGGTATCCATGTGAAGCCTATGTGAGGGGGCTAGACTAGGGTGTCGTTTCCATTCTGCTGCGCAGGTCACGTGGGTTGTGACGTCACTTCCGGGTTTCACCTCCAAACCCAGAAGAGTTCCAATGTTCTCTTAGACGTCCGGATGTTCAACCTCCGGGGTTTTGCCCGGGCCGGGCCGGCCCGGCCCGGCCCGGCCCGCCCCGGCCGCAGCGCGCGCACGCGGGTTATCCGGCAGTGCGTGGGTGAATCCGCAGCGCGCTCGCATGAAGACCCTCATACATACCCCAATGCAGGCGCAGACGTGATGTGCCCGGATGATAGATACGGACGTCGCCGAGAAAAACACATACAACACGTCACATACAGTCGCCCCCCTCAAGACCCTCATATATACCCGAAAAGATACGGACGTTACCGAAAAGACACGGACGTTACCGAAAAGACACGGACTTTACCGAAAAGACACGGACTTTACCGAAAAGACACGGACGTACCCGAAAAGACACGAAGGTGAACGACATTGTGGAAAAACCCCACAGACAGGTTAGTACATGCATTTCTATGATGTTCACAGGTTACGCCCATTCACGAAGGGCCGTCACAGGGCGTAGTAGAAAAAAGCGCATTTCTAACCTTATTGACCTTATGGCGCAAGCGAGTATAACAAGTGCCACGCACGATGTATAAAACCCTACCCAACAGGTACACTATAAAGCCACCTCTCTAACCGTTCGCTTTTCATTCTCCACCATGGCAGCGAGCGGAACAGAGCTTGCGTTATTCCAACTGACGTCCGACGTCTACCTCATCGTCAATGACGATCACCTGGAGCTGGTCCAAGACGCACCGCAGAAGGTGAAGATTTTGTTATCGCTATCAGGCTGGACTCTATTGACACGATTGTTACAGGAAAAAGAGCCCGAAAGGGATTTCATGCACGTGGAAGTCGGTGTGCACATACGCACTGCTGGAGAGGATTCCCTTTTTCCCCGGTTGGAACAGAGTGGAGGTAGCTATATCACACTGTCCACCCTTATGGATGGCACTGAAAGATGCACTCCCCGAGGTGGATGACTTACTACACCCCGAGGTGAAAGAAGGGACTGTGGCTACCCGGAGGCTTACACCTGGCTGCACCCTATTGTTGTACCCCAAACGAGTGGACCTCATCGATAGCGGACTTAGGTGTTGGTGTACGACTGAACCCAAAGCGCACGTCTCTTTGTCACCGGAAGGATGGACTACCTTGAAACGGGTGTTGTTGGGTGACCTGCACGATGATAGCATTCACCTGTGTGACGACGTCTACATTTTCTGCGGTCCCTTTTTCGCTCGACTCCTCTGTCTGTTACACGTCTATGAAGATAAAGTCACCCTCGTGGAAGACCGTGGAGATGTTTGCTGGTCGCCCGCTGAGACCGTATCGAATACGGTTACGCTACACCGTGACGGCTGGACCAAATTTAAACGGGTGTTGAGCGGCGAGCTCGACGGACACCTCATCCACATAGACAATGCCATCTACGTACACCGTGGACCCTTCTTCACACGCCTGGGCCGCTACCAAGACCCTACGCGAGGCTTCACCCCAGACCCCGATATGTGGACAGCCTTCGAGAAAGTGGTGCCCATCGTGGACCAGCTGTTTACACCAGACGAGCGGTCATCAGACGAGTTGGAGTGGGCTCGTGCCCTGAGAGAAGCGGCGGCAGAACCCAATGAACAAATGTCTAGCCATGAACCAGACGACGATGCCATTGATTACCCGGCTAGACTCAGTCAGCCCAGTGACATGACCAGCCGATCCTTTGATCTCACGGGGTTCTCCCTATAAATACGAGAGACAGTCAAATCTGGTACCATTCACGTACTGACGGAGCATGAAGGAGCATATAATACTGGCGTATCTCAGCTTAACCGCCGAGGTTTTCCTGCACGTGTATGTGGATAAGGTCGATATCATGGAGGAGGTGGGACACATCTGTGATGCGGACCTTACACAACCGTGCCCGGCCCACATTCGTCTGTCCCGGGAGGGCTGGACCAAATTCAAACGGGTGTTGTCTGGTGAACTGGACGGCGATCTCATCCACTTGTGTCACGATGTGTACATCCGACGCGGCCCTTTCTTTGCTCAATTGGCTCGGCTAGATAGAGGTACAGTGCATTTTACCCTTCACCCTGATCTATGGTCTGCATTGGAAGATGCCGTGGTAGATGTGGATCAAGTGCTTATCAAGCGGTCATCAGACGAGTTGGACTGGTCATTTTCCATGGACACTGTGGAAGCCAACGAAGAAAATCAGAAACTCCGGCCCAAGGTATACCCGTTATAAATAAACGATAGAGCCAGGGTCCATCATCATTGGTCACCATGAAGCGCTGGGAGAAGGTGTTGGATAACTTATACTACAGTTCCGACAGTCTGGCGGCCTATAGTGCATTGTCGGCTCTCTATCGAGCGGCCAAACCCCAGGGGATACAACGTGCCCAAGTCCGAGATTGGTTAAGAAACAAGGCACCTATACCTTACATCGATCTGTCCGTCGCCATTTTCTACGGAACCGGGTCATCGTGGGAGGAATAGATGCCCAGTGGCAAGCGGATTTGGTCGATATGAGCGCCTTTGCCAAACACAACGATGGGAATCGGTATATCTTGACGTGCATCGATATCCTATCCAAGTATGCGTGGGTGGTACCCAACCGGACGAAAACGGAGGCGAATCTCATAGCGGCGAAGGCGGTGTACAAGGTCGGGGACCCTGTACGGATCAGTAAAGTCAAGGGCAAGTTCGAGAAAAGTTACTTACCCAACTGGAGCGATGAGCACTTCCTGATTAAACGGCGCCTACCCCAACAGCAGCGAGTCTATGAACTGGAAGATCTTCAAGGGGAACCGTTGCTATGGACGTTTTACGAGATGGAATTACAGCCTGTCGTAAAAACACAGCAAGACTACTACACGGTGGAGCAGATTTTGAAAACGGAACGTCGACGTGGCAAACTGTTTCATTTCGTCAAATGGCAAGGCTGGCCCAGTTCCTTCAATTCCTGGGTTGCTGCCAACCAGGTGAAACGACTATAAAGCCAGACACCACTACCGTCATCCTTCATTCCACGTCCGACCACGGTGCTATGGACAAACAACAGCTGCCTCTGAACACAACGTCTCCCAAAACGGGCAAAGCGCAAGTGGGCTTTGTGGTGATAGTGCTAACCCTGCTGAGTGTGTTGTACGGAGGTGTGTTTTACGACGTAGCCTATGTCAGCACGCTACTTAACCAACTGAGAACACCAGCCATCAGTGAAACCAGTCTACAGATAGCATCAGTCAACCCCGTATCGAGCCCAGTCACCACCACACCCCGTGTACAAGCCACGTCGAGCTCCACACCAAGCTCCACACCTACACCAAGTACGTCTGAAGACCCACCGGATTTCATCCCTCACAGTGAACAGACAACGACGACCGACGTTGTACCCACCACCATCATCACTCGCAGTGAACAGACAACGACGACCGACGTTGTACCCAGCACCACCACTCCAGTTCACTCGTACCAAATTTACAAGAGCGGGTTACCACGACAGCGGATACACCTCGAACCGTGGACCCTCGGTGGCAACATCTCTTTACTTGCGTCATCGCAGGACCGACGGGCTCCGGCAAAACGCACTTCGTCCGGAAGCTCCTTGAACACGCCGACAGCATGATCACTCCACCCATTGCCCGAGTCGTGTGGTGTTACGAAGAATGGCAGGCAGCATATGCAGCAATGCCCCACATCACGTTCGTGGAAGGCCTACCCAACCTGGCCGATTTGGAACCCGACGCCTTGGTGGTTCTGGATGATCTCATGGCGGAGACGGATGCGCGGGTCACCCAACTCTTTACCAAAGGCAGCCACCATCGACCGCTCAGCATCATCTACATTGTGCAGAATCTGTTCAGTAAAAACAAAGAACATCGGAACATCGGCTTAAATGCCCACTACCTGGTGGTCTTCAAAAACCCGAGAGATACCACTCAACTGCTGCACCTGGCGAGACAGATGTATCCCGAACACACACCGTTTGCGTTGAAAGCCTTCAAGGATGCGACAACCCCTCAGCACGGGTATATGCTCTTCGACCTCAAGCAAGCCACCCCCGACCACCTTCGACTACGGACCGGCATCTTTCCCGGAGAGACCCACCACGTGTACATGCAAAAAATAATGTAAACACATCCACAGTGGCGCCCCCAGCTGGGGTCTGTGTGTTTGATGATGGGGAATAATAAAAAGAATGAATACCACAGCAGGGTTGACTTTTGTCTCGTTCTCTGAAGTAGATAAAAAGAGCAGCGTTGTGGGTTCTAGCATTAGTTGTACACTGATGTCTGCGGGAGTACGGAAGCACGCTCCGACGCTCCGTGTATTGAAAGGCGGCCCCCACCCGAGTTGGTCCGAACCATTGTACAGTGCGGACCCTGACCTTAGCTACGCTCAGTGCGAGATCGGGTACAACCTGTTAAAAGGCAACGTACCACTGACTCCGGTTCAGAAGACCAAGTTGGCCAAGCATAAGACAGGTCTCCGAACCTTAGTCCAGAAGCGAGTCTCTCAAACACAAAAGAAAAAGGTGTTACAGAAAGGCGGCTTTCTCGGGGCCATCTTAGCACCGTTGGCCTCTTCCGTGTTGGGTCCAGTATTGGGTGGACTCTTCGGCCGACAATGAACCACAAGACAAAAAATGGTCCTCGTCGAACCACGGTTCCTTCAAAACCTCAATCGCCCTACCCTGTCCCATATACGGTGAAGACCATAAACACCCTCGATGAAGAGATGCAACAGATCTTACAAAGACCGGGGTTAAGCGACAGTGAGAAAGTACAACGGTACAATGAGACGCTTCAACGGTACATGACGTTCATGGACCAATACAAAACCCTCTTACGTTTATTTATAACGGGTATACCTTGGGCCGGAGTTTCTTTCTGATTTTCTTCGTTGGCTTCCACAGTGTCCATGGTAAATGACCAGTCCAACTCGTCTGATGACCGCTTGATAAGCACTTGATCCACATCTACCACGGCATCTTCCAATGCAGACCATAGATCAGGGTGAAGGGTAAAATGCACTGTACCCCCAAGAATCACGTGGACTTCGATTACAACGCACACAACGACAAGGCACAGATCCTTCTCACCGCCAACGTGAGTGTCGTACTGAGTCCTATCCTACAGCAAATGCTGGGTCTCGCGCACGCGACCTACACGGGTCCATCCGAGGACTATGGCCAGATCCCGATGGATATGAAGTCGGGTATGTACGGACTCTACGTCTACTCGGACGTAGTCGACAACCACATCGTGGGCGATATCAACACACCTCTGTTACGGGTGGTCCCCATTAAAAAGATGTATGGAGATCAAATCACCCACAGTTTCACCCACATGCTCTACCTGCCCGTACGGCAAACCGACATCAACACTATCACGGTGGATATAAGAGACGGGACGACCGGTGGCATTCGAACGAGGAAAAGTGGTGCTGACACTTCATTTTCGACAAGCACGTGCTCCCCACTTTGCATAATGAAAGTACCTTACGAGTGCGATGCACGCAGCTATATGGACTATTATGCCCAACAGGCCGGGGGTGGCTTCCGGTCTTTAGCGGTGCACGCATGCAACGAGGACATGGGCTGGGGAACATACTCGGCAGCATCGTCAAAACGTTCCTGCCCTTGGTGACGCGTGGGGTGAAAGCAATCGGCAAACAAGCGGTACGCAGTGGACTGCAAGTGGCCGGGGATGTCTTGGGAGGTACGGTACCCAAAGAAGCCTTGAAACGGGAGGCGTCTTGGTGGCCAAAGCACAACGCACCGTAGGGAACAAAAGAGCGGCCCCACCGAGACCACGCACCAGTCGACGACCGACCCAGCAACGACGCACATCGAAAACCCAGGATATCTTTTCTTAAACATGTCCTTGATCCACGCAGAGTCCTGTCCCTCCACCAACAGTGAATTTGATTTGTGGACCGTGCCGCCCACACAGACCAGTGCCGAACAAGGATTATGGGTGGAGCATCTCCCGCTCTCCAGCATCAACGAAATAGGGCCCATCGAGTTCACCATCAGTAATGCGGATACGGCCTATGTGGATTTAGCTCATACATACTTGTATGTGAAAGCCAAGGTGGTCAATGAGGATGGCTCCAGAATCATCCAAGCTGCAACGGTCGGCCCGACGAATCTCTGGCTGCACTCGATGTTTCAACAGGTGGATATTTTTCTCAGCGACAAACTCATCAGTGACTCGACCAACACGTACCCCTATCGAGCCTACATCGGGACACTGTTGTCGTATGGCCGACAGGCTAAAAAATCTCAGCTGACAGCCGCTTTATTCTACCAGGACACACCCGAGCACATGGACACGATGGACAATGTGGGATATAACAAACGGAAGGCTTTCACTGCGAACGATGCCTCGGTGGATCTCATGGGTCGACTACACGCAGACATGTTCATGCAAGACCGGTACCTCTTGAACAAGATCCCCATCAAAATCCGACTGATACGGGCGCCTCTGACCTTCGCCTTGATGGCCACTAACGTAGATGGGCATGCAGCTGACTATAAGATTGTTATCCAAGACGCAGTCCTGTATGTCCGAAAAGTGAAACCGAATCCAGCCGTTCAATTGGGACATATGAAAGCCTTGGAAACAAAACCAGCCCAGTACCCTATCCGACGTGTACAAACCAAAGTGTTCTCTGTGCCTGCTGGAAATATGGGTGCCAACAAAGAAAACCTGTTCCTGGGGGAACTACCCAAGCGATTGATCCTGGCCTGTGTGGAAAATACCAGTTTCAGCGGAGCCTACCCAGAGAATCCGTTTGACTTTAAACATTTCGGCATCAATTTTGTGGCCCTGCATGTGGATCGACAGCAGGTCCCAGCCACGGCCTTAACACCGAACTTTGGGCGCGCGAATTTCATTCGAGCCTATCAGAGCCTGTTTACAGCCACCGGTCAAATCAACCAGGACGAAGGGAATTTGATCAATCGGGAGGACTACGGGAACGGATACACGTTGTTCTGTTTCGATCTGACCCCCACCTTAGAGAACGACGAACGACCATCAGCGGATCCTAGCCAAGCAAGGCAATTTACGGTTGGAAATCCACTTTGCACGAGCCCTCGGGACGACCGTCAATGTGATCTGCTACGCCGAGTTTGACAACATCATTCAAGTGGACAAGGCGCGCAACGTCCTGTGTGACTTCGCCACCTAACATGGATACAGACCAGATAACCACCGTGCTGGAGAATGACCCAGGGACACGTATGGTCTTTCAAGGGGTGTTCGCCCGAGATGTGTTCCCTATAGACCGTGTGTATCCTGCTGCATACGTTCTCAACACGGACCCGATGGATCGGCCCGGTGAACATTGGGTGGGCGTGTACTTGACAGAACAGCAGGGCGAATACTTTGACCCGTACGGCCTGCCACCCCTCCATCCCGATTTAACACACTTCATGGATCAAGGCACAGAGACGTGGTGTTGGAACAGTCAAACGTTGCAAAGCCTGGCCAGTAGCGTGTGCGGACAATATTGCTTGTTTTACCTGTACCATCGATGCCGGGGAAGACCTTTATCTACCATCGTACAGATGTTTGACGAGTACCCCAAGGCCGAGGACCGCGATGTACTCGTATATGACTGGGCCGCCCATCATTTCAATGTACAAGCCGCGTTCTGGGCTTAAGTTCTTTCAATGTACACACGCCCGCTGTTCTGGGCTTAAGTTTACAAGCCACCTGTTCTGGGCTTCAGTTCTTTCAATGAACAAGCCCCCTGTTCTGGGCTTCAGTTTTCACGTGGGTTGTTCTCACGTTGTTGTTGTTCACTGAATAAAAAAAATGAGATCTCACCAAAAAACCCTGTCTTGTGTGTTTTCTATATGAGCATAATGCATGAAACTGGCTTTGAACGCCGTATTAGCCAATCAATGGCCTAGAATGGAGCCAAAGGTAACCCATCCATGTCCAGAAAACATTACCCGGGTGTACAAGAACCCGGATGTAGGCGCGGACGTAGACGAAAGCATCCCAGTACCCGTATGTAGGCGCAGACGTGAGCGAAATTCTAGTACCCGTCCATTGGTTCTTTTATCGATCGCTCATTGGCTCTTTTTCTCGACCGCTGATTGGTCCAAATGGAATTGCCCATCCTTCGCAGGTTAATTTACAATCCCCTTTTGGGGTTCAAGCTCTGTATATCGATGCCGCAACATTGTTGCCGAATGGGAGACCTTGGACCTTTTGACCTGGATGTGACCTTTGACCTTTGACCCGACATTCATCCGCGCACTGCCGGTGACGACGCGCGCGCGCGCGCTGCGGCCGGAGAACCCGCGCGCGCTGGGGGGCCGGGCCGGGCCGGGAAAACACCTTGTACACCGCCTTCGGCGTTCGCTGCGATTGCCTGGGGCACAAGACACGCCGGACTTGGGTTTCATTGCGTTGGGTCACGGTAATGGGGGCTCTCTCTATACTCCGGTGATAGGCTCGATTGTAACCACTCACAAGTTTCGGGAGAACATCGATGTACCGCCTTGTATTCTTATACGATACGATCTCAGCGGGCGACCAGCAAACATCTCCACGGTCTTCCACGAGGGTGACTTTATCTTCATAGACGTGTAACCCCTACCGGGGTGTAAGGGGAAGGATGGCTCGTAGAACAGGTGGCATGCTTGACCCAATGACGATCGTTGAATGACGCACACTGTGTCTGACCCTCGTATTTATAGTCAGGTGCCACTGTCAATGCCACAGCGCCAGGGTCAATAGGGCACAGACCATGACTAGGCCAACCAGCCGTCGCTGATTCCGGCGTGAGCGCTCGTGGTCCATAGACCGAGCATCAAAGATGGCTGTCATAGTCCAGTAGTGGTGAGTGATGGCACACCTCTCCATCGAGTGCACTCTGTCGAGGACCGCTTCTGTGAACTCGTTCAGGATCTGGCGTCGCCCCTCGTTGTCGTCGCCATCTGCAAACATGGACCGGACCACTGCTCGGTAACCCGTGAGTGAATTAGCCACGGTGGCATGCTGTAAAATGCGAGTCGCATAGGGCTGGATCTCCGTCATGGCTCTGCAACCGTAGAAATGAAGGTGTGGGATCCAGAGGGACGTGTTTTATAGACCATGTCACACATGCGCGCATAGCCGTCGGATGTAGTCCGTGATACGTACTATTCTGATGGGTTATGTGGCTCCTATAGAGATAGTACATTATCGACAATCGGGACTACTTGTTCCAAAGCCGTCCATAGATCGGGGTCCAGGGTAAAACCACCGTCGTTCAGACAGAGGAGTCGAGCGAAAAAGGGACCGCAGAAAATGTAGACGTCGTCACACAGGTGAATGCTATCACCGTGCAGGTCACCCAACAACACCCGTTTCAAGGTAGTCCATCCTTCCGGTGACAAAGAGACGTGCGCTTTGGGTTCAGTCGTACACCAACACCTAAGTCCGCTATCGATGAGGTCCACTCGTTTGGGGTACAACAATAGGGTGCAGCCAGGTGTAAGCCTCCGGGTAGCCACAGTCCCTTCTTTCACCTCGGGGTGTAGTAAGTCATCCACCTCGGGGAGTACATCTTTCAGTGCCATCCATAAGGGTGGACAGAGTGTGATATAGGTACCTCCACTCTGTTCCAACCGGGGAAAAAGGGAATCCTCTCCAGCAGTGCGTATGTGCACACCGACTTCCACGTGCATGAAATCCCTTTCGGGCTCTTTTCCCTGTAACAATCGTGTCAATAGAGTCCAGCCTGATAGCGATAACAAAATCTTCACCTTCTGCGGTGCGTCTTGGACCAGCTCCAGGTGATCGTCATTGACGATGAGGTAGACGTCGGACGTCAGTTGGAATAACGCAAGCTCTGTTTCGCTCGCTGCCATGGTGGAGAATGAAAAGCGAACGGTTAGAGAGGTGGCTTTATAGTGTACCTGTTGGGTAGAGTTTTATACACCGTGCGTGGCACTTGTTATACTCGCTTGCGCCATAAGGTCAATAAGGTTAGAAATGCGCTTTTTTCTACTACGCCCTGTGACGGCCCTTCGTGAATGGGCGTAACCTGTGAACATCATAGTAATGCATGTACTAACCTGTCTGTGGGGGTTTTCCACAATGTCGTTCACCTTCGTGTCTTTTCGGGTACGTCCGTGTCTTTTCGGTAAAGTCCGTGTCTTTTCGGTAAATTCCGTGTCTTTTCGGTAACGTCCGTGTCTTTTCGGTAACGTCCGTATCTTTTCGGGTATATATGAGGGTCTTGAGGGGGGCGACTATATGTGCCGTGTTGTATGTGTTTTTCTCGGCGACGTCCGTGTCTATCATCCCGGCACATCACGTCTGCGCCTGCATTGGGGTATGCATGAGGATCTTCATGCGCGCGCGCGCTGCGGATTCACCCACGCACTGCCGGATAACCCGCGTGCGCGCGCTGCGGCCGGGGCGGGACGGGCCGGGCCGGGCCGGGCCGGGCCGGGCAAAACCCCGGAGGTTGAACATCCGGACGTCTAAGAGAACATTGGAACTTTTCTGGGTTTGGAGGTGAAACCCGGAAGTGACGTCACAACCCACGTCACCTGCGCAGCAGAATGGAAACGACACCCTAGTCTAGCCCCCTCACATAGGCTTCACATGGATACCTCACTCGATCCCATCGGCCCACTAGTGGCCCACCTAGACCCCAAAACGTCTATTTCCATACACTTTGTCCACTGCGCATGCGCAGAGTGACGATATTTCAACCCCGCACTCACCCCATCAGATGCCCCCTCACATAGGCTTCACATTGATACCTCACTCGATCCAATCGGCCCACTAGTGGCCCGCCTAGATCCCAAAACGTCTATTTCCATACACTTTGTCTATTGCACATGCGCAGAATGACGATATTCCTACCCCACACCCATCCCATCGGTTGCCCCCTCACATAGGCTTCACATTGATACCTCACTCGACCCCATCGGACCATTAGTGGCCCACCTAGATCCCAAAACGTCCACCCCGTATGGACCTACACACCCATAGCCATGCAGTATAGGCCTATGGGCCTGCCAAGGCCTCGGTGACTTTTTCCAAAAATTTCACCGTTTCGCTCCGGGACCCTTCCCATCGTGTTCTAAATGACGAGACGTGAAAAACAAATCCAAGCAACCCATATCACAATGAACGTGTGTACATTTTCCAGGTTGGACCTATACCCCCCATGGCCAGCCTATGGGCCTATATACAGACCTCGGTGACTTTTCCCAAAAATTTCACCGATTCGCTCCGGGACCCTTCCCATTGTCATTTTCTTGGCGAGACGAGAAAAACGCCCCACAACCCATAGTAAAGCCCACGAAAAAAAAAATGACCATCCCCATGCCCCATACAGGCATTTTCCCTTATATTGTATAATACAGACCCCTATTGTAGAGGTAAAGTCCGTATTCCGTTTTTTATAGTTTCAGGAAAAAATCCTAATTTTACATGCACCCACCCCATTGACTTGATAGGCAGGTCCCAATAAGCCCGGGGACCGATATTAGCCCTTTTGGCTAGGGTTGATAGGGGTTTCCCCCTATTTTAGGGGTAAAGTCCGTCTTCCGCTTTTTATAGTTTCGGGAAAAAATCCTAATTTACATGCACCCACCCCATTGACTTGATAGGCAGGCCCCAATAAGCCCGGGGACCGATATTAGCCCTTTTGGCTAGAGTTGATAGGGGTTTTCCCCTATTTTAGGGGTAAAGTCCGTGTTCCGCTTTTTATAGTTTCGGGGAAAATCCTAATTTTACATGCACCCACCCATGACTGGATGCCCCTTCACGAATGCTTCACTTTGATACCTCACTCGACCCAATCGGACCATGCAGCGTATTTCAAGTCTAGGGACTACTTTTTCTCCGCGGAAGCTTTTCCTCGCGACCGCATCACCACCAGACCGCATCACCGCGGAGGAATACACACGCAGCTGTTGACGCCACAGGCGCCACAGAGGTAAAAGGCGATGGGGCGTCCCCTATGCCTTTAACCTGGAAACAGCGCCCCCTGGTGGATGCAAGAGTTACCTCCCCCGGCAAAACTTGCTTCGAAATCCTCGCTACCTACTACTCAGGTGGCTAGCTTGTTGAAATCACGTCCACAGTAATTACACACGGTAGCACGTTGACTAGTAAATAAACATTATCGGGAAACCGTATCCAAATATGGCATCATTTCCAGACAGATCCATGAAGATCAAAGAGTTTACTCCCGTCGAAAACTGAGTCTGGATTTGTTAGGGGGTAGAAGATATCAAAAGATTGTGCTGCGCGAGATGTTAATCTCCGTGAAGTAAACGTCAATCATTGTCAGAGAGAAAAGTCAGAAATGGTCGTGATTGGCTTATTGTGGGATCTCGCAGAATATCGGAGAACATTTCGCACGAAGTTTTCATAGCGTTACGTCTAGATGGTATTCCCCTGATTTACCATCTTGGTTTACCTGGATTGGGTCCAACTTGCTGACTACATATTCAAGGATGAATCTCGGACTTGGCATATATGTGATGATGTCAAGATTTCTGCTGATAAGGACATTCATTGAAATTTGAAGATTTACATAGAAAATAATGTAAGGCACGTAAAACATCAAATAGCATAATATACCATCGTATATAAAAGTGATGTCCAATGATTGAAATTAACTTGAACTAAAAGAATAGTTGACAAACTAAATACTCATCCAGCTTTCATTGTACTATAGCTTTTACGTTTATAAAACTGTCATTTAGATTGTAGCTTTTGACGGCAAGCACCAATCAGTGCTACTAATATTATTGTTGATAAGCTAAATCCAACTTGGTGATGGCGATGAGAACGTTGCTGATATATTTGATAGGACAGAAATATATAATATATTAATTAATTATATATGTAATATATTCAAATTCATATCCTCTGTAAATAAGTTGAATAAACCATCATTGAGACTGGGGGCGAATTGACCTGGTTGTGGGTGAATTGAATGTTTGTGTGGGTGAATCGACCTGGAGTTGTGAGTGACCATAGGTTGTGATTGAAATGATTTGTGGGTGATTTGACCGGATTTTCGAGATTTGGGGAATTTCCCGGTGTATGCCCTTAGGCACCACCCTTCTTTTGCCTGGTGTTTTGTGTACCGTTTTCTTCCAAAGTAAAACCATACTTGTAAGCGGAAGACTGAACCTAAGAATAAAAATTTTAAAAAACCCTCGAGATTAGGAGTTGAATTCGGGATTATTCGACTGCGTGTCGACCTCCAAACAGGGTTATCTCCTTCGACTTCGACGTTTGACTGCGTGTACCACATGCTGTCCGCTCAGTCAGCAAGCAAAATCAGGACCAGCATAGCTGCAACGGTCCACCGACAGCATCTATGGATGTCGGCCCACCAGGGGTTTTGCTCATAGATATTTGCCGGTTCGTTGTCAACAATGGCTTGACAACCACTTTTCATGCGGCCCGTCGTAGGTTCAAATCTAGCACGTGGTTGCTGGAGAGCCAAATTTGAACCTCAGCTGGACCAACAGCGCTGTTGACAACGGAAGCCATCCGTTTTCGCTTTGACATCTCGGCCACTTTCCTGGTTCAATTAGCATAACAATGTATGGCTCTAACTCTGTAATGATAATAAGTCTATTCTTTTCGTTCAAAATATTCACACAACTGGGAAGTAGTAGGGAAAATGCATCTGGGAGTCGACCATGCCTGCGCAGTGGCGTGCAGCGAGCACTTCCGGGTGACTTTCCGCTTCTACGGGTCGTCCGATAAACAAGTCTGGATATCGCCGAAGCAAGTCTGGTTTACTACCAAATCGTTGTCCGATAGCGAAAACAAACTGGTCCTCTTCAACGTCAACATATCGGGTACCCTCAGGCAGGATTCCTTAGCGAGCATATACAGTCAACAGATAATTACACACTGGCTCTTTTGTTTCACACGAGTTATTCTTTTTCTTGAATAACTTGTTCGAACGAGTGTTTATGCCTCAGATCAACCGCTTGGGAAGTTGGTTATCAACAGGTGATCTGATTTAGATCCACCCGTCGCACATACGCCTATTCCTGCTTCAAGAGAAACACAGAACATTTGTTAATATTATGAAAATGCCTATAAATGACATATTATAAGCTATCAGAGAAGTAGTGTAATATGAGTGAGTCTTATGACGCGTGTTCCACTGTGATAGTATGATTGCAAAATGTTTATGTACATAGCAGATATACAGGCCACTTTAGTGAATGGATGCGTGAATTGCATAGTACCAGCTGGAGTCGCGAGTTGAAATGGGGGTTGTCTCCCATTTTCTGACTCCATCTGCAAACGTTTTCACTCGGTTTCATAGGTAGAATATCCTCAAACTTCAGTGACATTATATGCCCTGTTTGTTTTCTTTTAAATAGGCAGGCTTGATGAAGGATTGTCTCTCATTAATATGGATATTACGACATGTATGAGATATTTGTTTTATCCGGAATTTGTTTTATCCGGGAACAAATATGTAAACAGTTTACAAATGTTTGTAATCATCCATTTATTAAAATAGCAATAGTCAATTTTCCCCGACCTAATATGCCGGAAATTTCGGCTTCTGGGAACATGATTATTTCAAAATATTGACAAAGAGAATATGCATCTTTGGGTTTAAATGTGTCCCCCTTGGTGTTACGCAAATAGACCTGAAAACTGAATACGTTTTATCTCACTTCCAGCCAATGATGCAATGTACATCCACCACACTTGAATGGCAGGTGGGGATCCTAATACACTTTAATTACTCTGCGATCTCCCTCGTGTAATAAAACATCAATTTGATTTCCAACGCCAGATCCATGGACTGACAGTCGGTCTTGTAAGCCTTTCATTTTGCACGTCGATTTATAAACAGGACTTCACGCCTTGCGACTACTTTACTGTGTGTTGATAAATCAATGCCGTTTTACGTTACGGTAGATTTCAGGCAACCTCGACACCAGGGGTCGCTTCCCGCTGGAAAATGGCCTGTCCAACGAAGCCCATTCTCGTCTCGCGAGACTCCCTACTGCGAGAAAGAGTGGTCTCCCGCGGGTAGACACGGCTCTCTTTGAGAATGCAACGAAGCCCTGCTACCACGGTCGCTGAAAGTGTGGCCCATAATACATTGGACAATTCTTTCACGTGGCCCCTTCCAGTTCCATTGAAACATATTCTATTCCTCATGAAACGTCAGTCATTAGTCATTTGCATGGCCAGCGTCATAAGGTCATGACGTCAGAATAGAGAATATTTCTAAAGAATGCATAAAGAGTAAGTCATCTCGCAGACGCGCTCGTAACATCCATGACGTTGGGACATCTCCACAGAGACACCCACAGTAGTATACAAAGAGTCTTTAAAGCAAATGGCGCGTCACTGCGCATGCGCGAGTCTCAGAAATTTGCATATGACCTTTGTGACGTCACGTTTCATCCAATCAGAAGCGAGTATTGATGTCACGTGGTGTATGGTGGGTGGATGGTGGTGGTGGGTTTAAGATGGCGGCTGGTGGGTGGATGGTGGTGGTGGGTTTAAGATGGCGGCTGGTGGGTGGATGGTGGTGGTGGGTTTAAGATGGCGGCTGGTGGGTGGATGGTGGTGGTGGGTTTAAGATGGCGGCTGGTGGGTGGATGGTGGTGGTGGGTTTAAGATGGCGGCTGGTGGGTGGATGGTGGTGGTGGGTTTAAGATGGCGGCTGGTGGGTGGATGGTGGTGGTGGGTTTAAGATGGCGGCTGGTGGGTGGATGGTGGTGGTGGGTTGGGTAAGATGGCGGCCGGTGTGAGTGAGTGCAAGAATGTATTCATCCGCGGTCATGTCTGGCGGTGATTCGGTCGCGGGAAAAACCTTCCGCGGAGAAAAAGTAGTCCCTAGATAAAATGGTCCGATGGGGTCGAGTGAGGTATCCAAGTGAAGCTTAGGGGAGGGGGCATTTAATGGGCTGGGGGTGGGGTTGACATATCGGCCTTCTGCGCATGCGCGGTGGCCGAGGTGTATGAAAATAGCCTGCGCGGAGTATTATACAATCGGATAGCTGTTGTCACCGAAAGCGACATTCATGGCGGATTGTAGACGGGAAATAGGAAGTACACATATAAGAGAATATTGTTTTGACGTAAAAAGTTTGAACATTTCATATTTACGGAGATATGGATGTTTATAGTGGAGCCGGTTTTTCGTGTAAACCATCGCAGAGTATAGGGAAACGGCTGTCATCTTCGTTTTGCTATGTCACAAAAAGTGCTCGAATTACTTATTTCTAAATGATTTCATGACGAATCCAACTAAGGTTAGGAAGTATATATATCTTACGATATTGTCATGAACTGCCAGCACATAAGACGTTCTGGTTGATGAGATCTGAATTTTTGAAGTTTGGCAATTTTCTGACTTCCAGCTTCGAATACCCGCCGCCATATTTGTTGGAAGCCGGTGTTCCTGTGTAGTTTTGTTAAAAAAGGCGGCATGCGGAAAAACCCCAGACAAACAAGTCTATACACGTCCAAAGGTCACGCCTCATTCACCCACACCCCCATATAGTCCCACGCGGAGCGAATTGGTGAAATTTTTGAAAAAGTACTGTGACAGAAATTGATGTGACGGAAATAATACTTCTATGAATAGGGCGAAAATTTATCTGAGATAATTTTTCTGTCATAATTAATTCTTGGTCGAGTATCAACTATTCAGATATTACGGAAAGTACTGTTGTTATAAGGTATTCTTTGTTATATATCAGACACGATCAGCTGATATTTGTAAACAAACGATCTATATTTAGACCCTCACGTGATCTGTTACGTCGCAGCACGCGCTCTTTGATCTTGACGTTCCGCCGCCGTACAGGAAGCTCAAATTGAGACGAAGAATTTCGTTACCATTGCCAGTAAATTGTAATTTTATTGCGGAAAGAATTGATATTGCATAAATTCCTGCGGGAAATAGGAGGTACACATATAAGAGAATATTGTCTTGACGTAAAAAGTTGGGACATTTCATATTTACGGAGATATGGATTTTTATAACTGAGCCGGTTTTTCGTGTAAACCATCGCAGCGAAAAGGGAAACGGCTGTCATCTTCGTTTTGCTATGTCACAAAAAGTGCTCGAATTACTTATTTCCAAATGATTTCATGACGAATCCAACTAAGGTTAGCAAGCATACATATCTTACGATATTGTCATGAACTGCCAGCACATAAGACGTTCTGGTTGATGAGATCTGAATTTAAGTGTTGTAGCATGTTATTATGACCAGTCTATGATCGAGTGCCACCCCAGTGTCGAGCATTTACATCGTCCAGTTTGCACCAGCAAAAGAAAAATTACGAACGTTCATCGAACGTATGCTGAGCGGCATCGGGGCACCTTCATGTGGTCTCCCGCGGTATATGAATGACTTAGATATGAATGCATGAATTAGTTTGAAATAATTTTGTTGGGTATGAACGATTTAAAGTGGAAATATTCCGTACAGGTCTGTTATATGTAACAAACGCTAACAAAAATGGCTGCTCAAGGTCAATTTCCCCGGCTTGCCCGGATAATAACTCCGTTCAAACCACAGCCCCATCTATACGCTTTGATGCAAGGGAGACAACTCGGACTAGACCAATTCCCAGGCGAAGATGATGTCCCGCTATATTTGGCCTGTATGGGGTATAGGGGTGGTCGGTTTTTTTTTACTATGAGCTATGAGGTTGATCATGTAGAATACGATGGAAAAAACTATGAAAGTACCGGGTAGGCTTGTATATAGATCCATATAGACCCATATACACTCATATACTGGGATATTAGTATGTATAAATCCATACGGAGTGGACATGTTGGAGTCTAGGTGGAGCACTAGTGGCCCGATTGGGTAGAGTGAGGTCTTATTTTAAAGCTCTCGAGGAAATAAATAAATAAATAAATAAATAAATAATAATAAAAAAAAATCAAAAAATCGGCGAGTAGTAGACGAAGGGAAAATTGGAAAGTACTGACCATGCCCCAGAATACTTCATATGCATATCACGGCCTTAAGGCCTATGTAAGATGTAATCTACTTCACAGTTTAGTAGTATAAAAAGCGCAAGTCCTATTGACCTTGCCCCATCCAAAGAAATAAAATCGGCTCTATTTTACAGGAGTATATACGCAGGTCACGTGGGTTGTCACGTCACTTCCGGGTTTTCACTAAACACTACCTCCAAACATAGAAGAGTTCCAATTTTTTCCCTTAGACGTCCGTATGTTCATCCTCCAAACCCACAAGAGTTCCAATGTTCAACCGCCGGGGTGTTTTCCACTGGCCTGGCCCGCTCCAGCGACCCGCAGCGCGCGCGCGCGCGCGTCATCCCGCGTCATCCCGCGTCATCCCCGGCAGTGCGCGCGCGGACGCGGGTGAAAAGGTCAAAGGGTCACCTCCAGGTCAGACGGTCCAATGTCCAATGAGACAATGTTGCGGCATCGCTATAGTCAGAGCTTGAGCACAAAAAAGGGGATTCTAGATGAACCTGGGAAAGATGGGCAGTTCCATTTGGACCAATCAGCGGTCGAGAAAAAGAGCCAATCAGCGGTCGAGAAAAAGAACCAATCAGCGATCGAACAATCAGCCAATCGAATTGGGGTACTCACGGTGTGTTTTCGCTGACGTCCGCGCCTACATCTGGGTTCTTGTATACCCGGGTAATGTTTTTCTGGACATGGATGGGTTACCTTTGGCTCCATTCTAGGCCACTGATTGGCTATTACGGTGTTCAAAGCCACTTTCATGCATTATGCTCATAGAACTTATAGTCATAATCTATACGTGTTGGACGAGTCTCTTCACTCACCGTATACACGTACCTCAATGAAATGCCCGCTCCAAACGTAGACCAAAGACACGTACTTGGTCTGTAGGCTGATTTCATTGGCTCTCTATTTTTACTATAGTGCTCTTGCATTCTAACCTTGATGGGTTACCTAGAACTTATAGTCATCAACATAATCTATACGTGTTGGGCGAGTCTCTTCACTCACCGTATACACGTACCTCAATGAAATGCCCGCTCCAAACCTAGACCAAAAACACGTACTTGGTCTGTGGGCTGATTTCATTGGCTCTATTTTTACTATAGTGCTCTTGCATTCTAACCTTGATGGGTTACATTTTGGCCCCATCCTACACCACTGATTTCAGTTTCACTGAATCTCCACATTGGGCATTGATGCATTATGAATAAAACACACAAGACAGGGTGTTTTTTTTTGGTGAGATCTCATTTTGTTTTTTATTCAGTAACAACAACAACAACGTGAGAACAACCACGTGAAAACTCAAGCCCAGAACAAGGGGCTTGTAATTAACTGAAGCCCAGAACAAGGGGCTTGTACATTGAAGCCCAGAACAAGGGGCTTGTAAACTTAAGCCCAGAACAAGGGGCTTGTCATTAACTTAAGCCCAGAACAAGGGGCTTGTCATTAACTTAAGCCCAGAACGGGGCTTGTACATTGAAATGATGGGCGGCCCAGTCATAGACGAGTACATCGCGGTCCTCGGCCTGGGGGTACTCGTCAAACATCTGTACGATGGTAGATAAGGGTCTTCCCCGGCATCGATGGTACAGGCAAAACAAGCAATATTGTCCGCACACGCCACTGGTCAGGCTTTGCAACGTTTGACTGTTCCCACACCACGTCTCTGTGCCTTGATCCATGAAGTCTGTTAAATCGGGATGGAGGGGTGGCAGACCGTACGGGTCAAAGTATTCGCCCTGCTGTTCTGTCAAGTACACGGCCACCCAGTGTTCACCGGGTCGATCCATCGGGTCGGTGTTGAGAACGTAAGCAGCAGGATACATACGGTCTAATGGAAACACATCTCGGGCGAACACCCCTTGAAAGACCCTACGTGTCTCTGGGTCATTCTCCAGCACGGTGGTTATCTGGTCTGTATCCATTTTAGGTGGATAAGTCACACAAGACGTTGCGCGCCTTGTCCACTTGAATGATGTTGTCAAACTCGGCGTAGCAGATCACATTGACGGTGCTCCGGAGGGCTCGTTGAAAGTGGATTTCCAACCGTAAATTGCCTTGCTTGGCCAGGGCCAGCTGATGGTCGTTCTCTAAGGTGGGGGTCAGATCGAAACAGAATAACGTGTATCCGTTCCCGTAGGCCTCCCGACTGATGAAATTCCCTTCGTCCTGGTTGATTTGACCGGTGGCTGTAAACAGGCTTTGATAGGCTCGAATGAAATTCGCGCGCCCAAAGTTCGGGGTTAAGGCCGTGGCTGGCACCTGTTGTCCATCCACATGCAGGGCCACAAAATTGATGCCGAAATGTTTAAAGTCAAACGGATTATCTGGGTAGGCTCCACTGAAACTGGTATTTTCCACACAGGCCAGGATCAATCGCTTGGGTAGTTCCCCCAGGAACAGGTTGTCTTTGTTGGCGCTCATATTTCCAGCAGACACAGAGAACACTTTGGTTTGCACACGTCGGCTGGGTACTGGGCTGGTTTTGTTTCCAAGGCTTTCATGTGTCCCAATTGAACGGCTGGATTCGGTTTCACTTTTCGGACATACAGGACCGCGTCTTCGATGACAATCTTATAGTCAGCTACATGCCCTCTACGTTAGTGGCCATCAAGGCGAAGGTCGGAGGCGCCCGTATCAGTCGGATTTTGATGGGAACCTTGTTCAAGAGGTATCGGTCTTGCATGAACATGTCTGCGTGCAGTCGACCGATCATATCCACCGAGACGCCGTTCGAGGTCAAAGCCTTCCGTTGGCTATATCCCGTATTGTCGTTCTCTGCGCCCATGTGCTCGGCTTTGTCCTGGTAGAATAAAGCGGCTGTCAGTTGAGATTTTTTAGCCTCTCGCCCATGCGACAACAGCGTTTCGATGTAGGCTCGATA
>JAVTVY010050931.1:0-28066 GCA_036873755.1 Hanleya hanleyi
AAATTGTCATGGTCTGGTTTCAGATGTACGTAATCTCTGGCTGGTAAAATTTATAGCTGATTGTAGTATCCATTCCCTGGATAAAAATGATAATTTCCTCATTTTATTTCATCCACATATAACTTATAAATTAAAGTTTTTATCTGGTAGAAATTCCGTTGATAGTCATTATATTACGCGCAAAATAATGAAGCAGAAGGTTTTTTTTCTCGTCTGATTCAATCGCGTCCGTGCTTCGTTTCCCTGAACCGATTTCAATGAATGACGTATCATTGTAAAGCCCATTCATTCAGCTTTCTTCTCGTAGTACAATCTCCATCGGATGGCCAGTGAAACGAAAGATTTGATTGGATTGAAAACAGTGTTCACGAAACGATCTTTCTGATAAGCCCGCTGTTTTGCCCTTACTGCTTTGAGGTGTACTTGAGGTGTAGTTGAGGTGTACCTGTGAGGTGTACCCTCAGATATTATGAGGTGTATTTGAGGAGTAGATGAGGTGTAGTTGAGGAATAGATGATGTGTAGTTGAGGAGTATCGAAATATGCAAATTAGTACACCTCAGGTGAGGTGTACTAACTGAGGTGTACTTGAGGCATATCCAATTTTGAAAAATGTATTCATACCTCCATTGAAAATAGGTACCAGGCATATTTGTATTCTCATTTTTTAGTGAACACCGCTCAGTAGATTGATCCCCATCCTCCTCCTACAATAACTTTGCTGCAGCATTTTTCGCTACAAAGCCTACAACTAACATATGAGCAGCCAAACTTGAAAGTAGGGGAAGGTGACCGTGTATGTCGGAAAATGGTAGCACCACACTTATAAAGGAGCTTCAACATTGGCTCACAAGTGCCCCAATTGCCACACAGAGGATTCCAATGCAAAAGCATACAAGGGACCAATGTATTTGGGAAGTGACAGTTAACATATCCATTTTGGAAATATATCTGGATGGTTGACAACATATCCACAGGTGCCAAAGTTTGCATGTGATTAACAATAGTTTCTCTGTAAATTATACAACAGTGCCCATTAACTGATTGCTATGATAATTTGAAGAGAAGAATGTTACAGCAGGTTTTAGTTTGATGTATTAGTGTCCTGGTGTCAAAATAATAATAAAAATAAAATAAAAATTGAGTTTACATAACATTTTTCATGTTGTTTAGAAGTTCAGGAGGTGTACTTGAGGTGTACGTAGGTAATTTAAAAGTGAGGTACATGTTTTTTTGACAAAGTCAATGAGGTGTACTTGAGGTGTAGGTAATTTAAAGTAACATTCATGCCAGAATGATGATCCAGCATAGACATGTAAAGAAAAATTAAATTTAATGCCATGTTCAGCAATATTTTGTCTATTTAGCGAGTATGTATATTTTTTATCATTTAGAAAGTGATCGTATAACAGTATTTTCATTATTTTGGGATACAAAATGAGTAATTAGCGAGTATGAATAAAAGATTGTGCTGGCAATTATTTACAATAAGTGGATGGTATATTATGCTCAATTTCATGACAAACCTTTCCACCAAGTCCACCATATATCTTGGGTGTAGGTGGATAACTGTATCTTATGTTCATGCCAAGCTTGTTACGGTGGAGGGTAGGAAATACTTGAGATGTAGATAAATTATGAGGTATAAGTACATACTTGTATACTTTTGTACATGCATATTTTAGCAAAGTCCATGAGATGTACTTGAGGTGTAGGTAAATTACAATTATATATTTTGACAAAGTTTATGAGGTATCACTCACTGTTAATTATTATTTGTTAATTAAACAAGGGCTGTACTTATTTCAAACTGTCAGACTGAATTGGTGTATGTTACAAAGAATATTAGACTAAGGCAGGAACATCCAACTGAGACATAGAGTTAAAAAGTATTAAGAAAATAATTAAAGAAGAGCTCCAGCTGAGAATGTATATGCAGGTGACACAAGAAATAGCAGAAGTAGATTTTATGTATTGTAAACTGGAAAACAAGGTATGACCTGTCAAGTGGTTCTTTTATTCATAGAGGGTGTATGAGATTTACAGTTAGCCAACCCATAGCTAGCATTTATTGATTTATTTTAAAATATAGCGCTTAAATGAACTAAGAAATGTACTTTAAAATATAAATAAAACATTTAGTTGATCATGTTGATGGGCAGTGGAATCTGTATGGGAAGCCAAGGTAAACTTGAGGTGTACAAAAATTACAAGTATATTTTGACAGTCCCAGAGGTGTACTTGAGGTACATGCATAGTTTGGCAAAGTCCATAAGGTGTACTTGAGGTGTAGTATATAACATATCTATTTTTGACAAAGTCCATGAGGTGTACTTGAGGCGTAGGTAGATTACACGTATATTTTGACAAAGTTCCAGAGGTGTACGGTACTTGAGGTACATGCATATTTTGGCAAAGTTCATAAGGTGTACTTGAGGTGTAGGTAAATTACAAAAATATTTTTTCAAAGTCCATGAGGTGTACTCGAGGTGTATACACCTTGAAAAAGAAAATGAGGTGTACACCTCAGGTACACCTCAACTACACCTCAAGTTGAGGTGTACACCTCAGGTACACCTCGACTACACCTCAACTTGAGGTGTACACCTCAAGTCTGTAAGGGAAGCCCTGAATTTGAGATAATGTGGCCAGATTATACTTAGCCACCATATTAATGTTGATGTGATGTTAGCCCAAGCTTCGCATGATTTGTAAAATGATTGTTTTGGGAAGTGTTGTTTGGAATGGCTATCTTGAAATATATACATGTATTGCTGAATAAATAGTTAGGAGCAATTCAAACTGATCGGGAACAAAGAAACATTGTGC
The DNA here is from genome assembly GCA_036873755.1 of Hanleya hanleyi. Lineage (NCBI taxonomy): Eukaryota > Metazoa > Mollusca > Polyplacophora > Lepidopleurida > Hanleyidae > Hanleya > Hanleya hanleyi. The sequence continues at coordinate 2,829 of JAVTVY010050931.1, forward strand.
CAACATGAGGTCAAAGCAGGGCCAACATTGGGTCGACATTGGGTCAATACAACTAGGGCCAGCATTACGTCAATACAGCTAGTGTTGACATTGGGTCAATACAGCTAGGGCCAACATTGGGCCAATAGAGCTTGGGCCAACATTGGGTCAATACTGCTAGGGTCAATATTGTGTTGACATTGACTAAATACTGATAGGGTCCATATTGGGTCATTGGATTGACATTGGGTCAATCCAGATATTGGATCAATATTGCAGTGGGTCAATATTACTATGGTCAACATTGGGTCAATACAATTAGGGCCGGCATTGGGTCAATACAGCTGGGGCCAACATTGGTTCAAGATTGGGTCAATACAACTAGGGCCAACATTAGGTGAATACAGCTAGGGCCAACATTGGGTCAATGTAGCTAAAGCCAACATTGGGTCAATACTGCTAGGGTCGACATTGGGTCAATACTGATAGGGCCCACATTGGGTCAATACAGCTAGGGTCAACATTGGGTTGACATTGGATCAATACTGCTAGGGTCAACATTGCTAGGACCAACATTGGGTCAGTACATTTATGGCTGACAATGGGTCAATACAGCTAAGGCCAACATTGGATCGACATTGGGTCAATACAGCTAGGGCCAACATTAGGTCAATACAGCTAGGGCCAATATTGGGTCGACCATAGGTCAATACTGCCAGAACCATCATTGGGTCAAATACTGCTAGGGCCAACATTGGGTCAAATACTGCTAGGGTCAACATCGGGTTGAGTCAACATTGGGTTGACATTGGATCAAATACTGCTAGGACCAACATTGGATCAATATATTGCTATGGCCAACATTGGGTCAGTTGTTATGGTATTCATATCTTTGTTCTACTGTATTTGGAATTTTGTTATAATTTTTCAGATGATTTAGATTAAATTTAATAATTTTATTTTCATTAATCTTCTAATGATGTCTTTTTCAGGGACCCCCAAGCTGTATCGTCTACTTCAGCCCATCAGGTGTGCGATATACTTACGACATCCTCGAAAAACTTGGGATTTCCCTCCATGACATTCAGGTAGGCAGATGTGTTGATTTTCATTGTTCTAGGTACCAGTTTGTTTTCGTTGATTTTCGCTGCTCTACCTATGTAGTTTTCATTGTTTTGGTTGTTCTACCCAGACTAGAGATAGCTGTACATGTACTTCTTCAACAAAAAATCACGTGGTATCTCTAAGACTATATACGACATGATGTTTGGAATTCTGTGTGACGTTCCAATTACTGGAACATGTACAGGTGCTGATTTGGTTTTCAGACAATGTCAGAAGTGTGATTTCAATTGATGCCCATGATATTAAAACTGGGTCTTATGAAACCTCTGACTATGGTTCAATAATCTCGCCAATTATTAACTTTGATCACAATATATGTATGTATGAATGTTATTTGCTGAATATTTCACAATGAGATCACTAGTACCTCTTTAATACTATCATCACTGTTCTTGCAATGCTGTTCATAGCCATCATCCCATCATGGGATTTCCTCATTTGAAAATAATAGTTCCCCAAATCTCTCTGACAGCTTGTCATAGGAGGGAATTAAGGCCATCCATAAAAATGTCTGTGTTTTAGATCATCCCAATTATTTTTAAGCCATGCCGACTTCACTCTAAGTGACCATTGACCATTAGCGGGTGTGCACGGGTTCCTGTTGCTTCAATGCATTTTGCTGAGAAGCACAAGGTTCGCACAGTCCTGGAATGTCCTTAAATGTCCTGGAAAAATAAAATTATGCTTTCCAGTACTGGAAAGTCCTGGAAAAATAGTATGTGTCCTTGAAAGTCCTGGAAAATCAATAAAATTACTGTGCTGCGAATCATCCGTCGGCAAATGCTCACTCCAACGATCGGTCATCGCTGTCGGGGGATTCCCCAGTTCACTGACGCGCCAATTCATTCATAAACATCAACCTCCCCACAGCGCATGCTCCATTTCGCAGGCTCCAATAACATCCCTGCCTCCAATAGCGGAAGTTGACCTTTACTACGTTGCTATGACGTATAGGGGAAACCAACCAACGCACAGTTCAGTTTGAATCCGACCAAACGACTCCTTTAGTGTTGCACATGAGCGAACTACTTTTCATATGCTCTGTCCAGATAAACAGGGAAAATTATCTCCAGATAATTCTTTTTAACGCTAGGTCAACGGAGGTATTATGCAGACTTGAAAAGTAATCAAAATTTTCGTTAAACATCTATTTTACTATATATGATGTTACTTCCGGCGATGTGCGCGAAGGCCCCGAATCCGGTCCAAAAATCTGACTGGTGGCTGGGGTGTTATTAGACCCCCAGCGAGGTGGTTGCATAAACATTCGTAGTAAATATAGTAAAACTTCTCGGCCAATCAAATATCGAATTGAGACATCCGTCACTGGGCTCCCATGGTGACGGATATTCACGGAAACCTCCGATCATTAATCTGAGAGAGAAATGTGGAATGACCTGTCACCTTATGTCACGCCTTTGTCATTTTAATTCTTCGTGGCCGAGTCATCCGGACTACCGGGACTGGCACCTCAAGGAGCCTTTGCACAGAGCAAAATGCAGGCTTTGCCAAAACACGTTCGATGTTGGAAATATGGGGGAAAGTGCCGTGAAAAGTCGCGCGAAAGGTGCGAAGCACGAATCCTGCTATCAGCGTGAGCGACAAAATATGCGGAGTAATCGAACTATCACATCTTTCTTTGGCTCTTCCACGGCCGATTCAGGCATAATATCGTTTTAAGATTGAATTTGTACGATTATTTACCCATCCGTTGTCCTTTAGATTAGAATCTCTATCTCTGAATGAATTGATCGTTTTAGTGACAAATATTTCAAGCCGAAAACGGAGCCATATTCCACGTGTATTTCATACTTCCTGGTGACAACAGTAGAGATAATCAGGGGTTTTTTTTTATTAAGTAATCATGCATGCAACTTTGTCCGCTGGAAAACAGCAATTTTGTCCTGGAAATGTCCTGGAAATGTCCTGGAATTTTGATCTTTCCCAGCTGTGCGAACCCTGAAGCAGCAGGAACTTGATAATGTGATGTCTAGCACTGTAATATCTTGTGAGCATCCTGTCTGTCTTGTGTGCTGTCCTCAGTGTTTTATAGGGTGGATGGAGGGTGGATGGTTCCATGCTGCTTCAAAGATTTCTTCTTAAAGTAGCAGGAACACAACTTGGCTGGGTGGTGCTTATTTGATTCGTCGCGATATACATGTAGCTGAAATATTGTTGAAAGCGACGTTAAATTCTATTCACTCACTCGCTCACTTTACTTTTAAGTGGCATTATGTTCTTGCTTTGTCCTTCTTTCCGTAACACTTAAGTGTGTCCGGGCAATATCTTTGGATATATGCTTCGAAGTTCACAGGTTTTTTGTCTGTGTTGAATAAACCTTTTGATTTTGAGATGAACAAGTCAAAGGTCAAGGTCACGCTAGATTAATATTCGCAGCTCACAGAAATATGGGACTGCAAACAGTTCATTTATTTGGGGTCAAATGTCAGATACGCGATGACAATCCTTCTGTATCACTCTAGCTTGTCCGGATTATTTCATGGAATGATTAGCAGCATTGGTTATAATGACTCTAACAAGTACATTTATTTGGGTTATTCACTGGTACACTGAGACATTTAAGGTGGTGAGTCACACCGTTCTTTCCTATCGAGATTTTCATTGAAACTTTTTATATGAATTAATATACTGAACCTTGTACACACCAAAATAATGAAATAAAAATCGGGGTCGCCATATAACATTATGTTATGGATGCCCATCAACATGCTTCTTCACAAGTCCAGGTAAATCCTAAATCCATGCAGATACCTGGACATTTTTGGTGATTCGAATGAGTTCTTGACTCGATGCCTCCATTATACAATCTCGTACATTACATCCGGCCCCTGCGCTTGATTTGAATTAGCATGTCATTATCCCAAGCCTGCGGTTTTTGCTTTGACTTCTGATGTCGATTTCAGCCTGACACTAAAGTAGTTTGGCAAGCCATAAAATTCAAACCTGTCACATCTCATAACTCGCAGCGGATTGTCTTAATCAGCTAGCTTAGCCCATTCACTGGTTGGTTGGATTTAAATCCAGAACTGGTACATGTATCTAGGTGACTAAGCAAGCCAGTGTATCGAACCTAATAGATCGATCGATATACTGGCTTGCGAGGATGATCAACATGAGGTGGTGCTCTCATCTCAGATTAACACAGAAATGGAGAAAAATAACTACAAACATATGAACAGTGTGTTCACAGGACCTACGAAGTAGGGCAGGCATTAGGGCTTCGATGAGCACTGAACTCTTGGACCCCCAGTTAAATCCTGCCTAAATTAAGATGGGCACGGCCCAAGTCAGAATCACCAGTGATTTTTGAGAATCACCAGAAATTTTCATCAAAAGTAGGTCAGCACAGAACTTGCTGGTAACAGTCCCATAATGCACCTTCATGCCAAAAATCAAGGTTCTAATGTCAACGGTTCTGCTTATTTTGCCGACGAAACGATTCGGATGGACTCACTCACTGATTGACTGACTGACTGACTACCAGACAATTTGCAGATGGTAGCCTACTTCGTAGGAAATTGGATTTTTTTTCTAGAAATGAGCATAGAGTCTGTCTAAAATTTTCAGATAATACGTAAATTACTTCCTTTCATCTGAATACAAAAAAATTAATGAGGGTGACCAGGTTTATATTCTTTCTAATGCAGGGAAACTAATTTTTTATGGTTTTCTATTTATTCCCATATTTTCTATGAAACTGAGATGGTTGCCACAGCAACAAATTTAGTCCTATTTGAATATAATTTAGCTTTTTGTGTAATAATAGACATGAACTTACAGTACATCAAAGATTATGTGATATTGAATTTTTTCCTCCATTCAAAGGTATTGGGACATGTGTCTGTGGTGTCGGCCACAACCTGAAGTGATAGCAATTAATCATTACATAGGTATTAAGTTATTACCACCTAATGATTTCGACGCTGGTGGTACGGGTAGTACTGTTGATACCTATTCTCATTTCAATCATTGCATGGGCTAACGTAAACCCGGAATTCTTGTTTGCTGCCAGATACACATAAATACCAAAATACCTAAGATGCTGGAATGCCTGTGATCGCGTAGCGAACTGTTGTTTACTGCTAACAGCCTGGCTCTTCTTAGATAAGTTAAGATGGTAGTCTACATAGTCCGCATCTGGTCGTTGACTTTACCAGGTTTCGGCATGTTTAACCCAGATGTTGTGTGTAGGCTACAACCGGGTGAGTTGACACCAAAGTGGTTTGTTGTGTCTGCCTTGTTTTGACCAAAACTTTTCCCGATGACAAGTGTGGAATGGCTCTCTCATCGCGGCACATCTGTCGGGTCTGTGTATAGGTGCATTTTGTTTACCGTGACCTATAAACTGTGCCTTGTAATCTGTTATGTCATCTCGCTTTTATATACGTCTGTAATACACAGCCATAGATCACACTCTCTGAAGTTTCTTTGCATTCTTTTGACTGCTCTATACACCCCAGATGATGTTGGGAAACAGATTCGCTGATCAGCTGCTTTGAATTCGACTTCATTCCAGTCTATTTTCAGAGTTCAGAGGTCAAAATTTGAATATCAGTCACTCACTTATATGTGAACACAATATCTGAGAGACAAATTGTGCAAGAGTCTTGATATTTGACACAAGGCTGCCTTGTGAAGGCCATAAGTTAAGGTGAACTGCTCGTTATTTTAGGCATTGGCAACCATTTTCATATTTTTATCTGGGTTTCCTAGTAGGTCATCTCCCTTTCCTAGGTTAAGACATGGGGATTGCCTGTAAAATTATTTGAGCGGAGAATTTTGCGCAGCATCTTTCATCCAATTTAATAAATGTTGATAGTCATTCTGATTATCTTCAAATAGTTAGAGAGAAAGTTAGATACAATTTTATGATCTTTTCATGAATATGTTGGAAATCAGGCGTATTTCCTATGTTTTCAAATGTACAAATGTGAATAAACTGTCCTTTCTACTGGACAGTCAGAGCTGGAGTATTGATCTTTAGCAGTATTGATCTTTAGAGTATTGATCTTTAGCAGTATTGATCTTTAGCAGTATTGATCTTTAGCACAATGCTACTAGCTACTCAGCTTAACTCTAGGTCAAGTTCACACCTGATTTACAGAGACCAATTTAAAGGTCACAGAGGTCAATAAGTGAATAACCTTCCTATTTGCTCGTGTATCTGCTGAGCAAATTGAACTAGATCTGTGGCGCATCACTGCTGTAAGGGCCCCTGGGTCAAGTTCACTTCAGACCAGCTAAACCTTGACCTTTTTTCAAAGATCACAGAGGTCAAATTATGAGCAAGAGTCATGTTTGCTATTGAACACAATCATGACAATAGCTTAATATAAGCAAATTGAATCTCAATCTGCAGCAATTGCTTATAAATGTATAAGAGTATCTAGTTCCAGTTCATTCCAGGCTGAATTTGACCTATTTTCAAAGGTCACAGAGGTCAAAATGCGAACAGCAGTAATAGATACTCGACAACAATTTCATCTACACTTTCACACAGTGCTGTCTCTCATGGAACGTTCATATGCAAATTTTACTAATGGGTGCTGCTGAGAGAATTTGAGCGCTGTACGCTCTCAGACAGACTGTCACCTACTGATAATTTCCTGAGTTAATATTACGTAATGCACCCATTAGGTCTTTTGCATTAGGTCGGGTATCGACATGTACATGTCAGAAAAGGGCAAATTCGGGATTAACTGGTGGAAATTACAGGGCGTCGAGGGACGATTGCAGGGCAGGCAGAGACGATATTGTGTGCTGGAGGGAAAACCAATTATCAGTCTGCTGTCTGAGCTGGGCGAGAGTCCTGCCAAATTTCTGACATGTTCGGAGCCAAGTTATGTCACAGGAGAGAGCAGTTTCATATTAAAGCGGAGAATGCTCAGTGATATATGGCTCTAGTGACAATTTAACTGACTTTTGTCTGGGTAGCTTGGATTCGCAGATCTTCAATGCATCATAAGTTGATACAGGAGTTCTTGTAAATATTTGTACTACAAGTCAGCTTTCGGATCAATGCATATTGTCCGTTGGCATGGTGGACCTGGCTAAAATCATGTATGGATACTTGATATTGTTGTTTGAGAAAGTCTGCTGTGGCTGGACAGCCTGGGTCTCAGTTTCATTTATTCACTTGGGTTCATTTGTAGAATCTTATGTGAGATTATTGTTCATTTGAGACTGCCATTTCTATTAGAGGACTTTTGGTGTAGAAGATATGACAAAACAGAAGTTATAAGATGTGACAAAGCAGAAGTTACAACATGTATTAACCCAGAAGAACTTTACATCATGACCAGACAGGAGTCAAAACAGAACTTGGAAGGTGACAAAATGGGGAATTTTTAGTGTGACAAAACCGAAGTCAAAACAGAAGTTGCAACAATTGACAACATAGAAGTTTCGACATGTGAATAAACCGAATTTACAATGTGACAAGAAGTTGCAACATGTTTCAAAATGAAAGTTGTTACATTTGACAAAACAAGTTACAACATTTGACAAAACAAAACAAGAAGTTTGTGACATGTATTAAAACAGACATCAAAACTAGAACAAAAATTGCAACCTGTCACAAAGTAAGTGCAGACATTTGACGATACAGAAGTTGCAACCAGTGACATAAAAAGAGTATTAGACCTGTGCCACATCAGAAGTAAGGAATGTTACAAGACACAAGCAGCACAGCATGTGACAAAATAGAAGTTGCAACTTGTGACAAAACAGACATTACAACAGACAGTAGACAGAATTGCAAGATTTGCAACATGCACCAAACAGAATGTGACAAAACAGCATCTGCAACAGGTGACAAAACATACATACATGTACTGGTACAACAAAAAAATAACATGTGAAACAAAACAAAGAAGTTACAAGAGAAGTTATGAGATGTGATTTTATGCCATGTGACAACAGAAGTTATACGACAAAAAAAAAGGTTGAGACATGTGACAAGAAGTGAAAACAGAACAAACAGAAGTTTCAACTTGTAATAAACAGAAGTAACAACAAGTACTAAACTGAAGATGCGACATTTGACAAAGGAAAAGTTAAACATGTGACAAAACGGAAGTTACAACTTTTGATAAAAAATGTAACAAGGTATGACATAAGAGAAGTCACATATCACTGTCACCATAAATCACTGCCACAGTATGCTATAAGTTTTAGTACAGTTCACTGTAAATTACTGCTACAGCTCACTAGGCACTTCTGCCATATAATGCTATAACTTATAGCAGAGTTCAAGAAAAGTTATAACTTGCCGACCAGTTCACTATAAACAGCTGCAAGAATATAGCACAATTCACTATAAACAGCTGACACAGTATTCTAGCACAGTTCACTATAAACAGCTGTCTTTGTATCCTAGCACATTTCACTATAAATAGTGATCTCTGTATCCTAGCACATTTCACTATAACATCTGTATCCTAACACATGTCACTATAAAAGCTGTCTTTATATCATAGCACATTTTACTATAAATAGCTGTCTCTGTATCCTAGAACATTTCACTATAACATTTGTATCCTAGCACATTTCACTATAAAAGCTGTCTTTATATCCTAGCACATTTCACTATAACAGATGTCTCAGTATCATAGCATGTTTCACTATAACATCTGTATCCTAGCACATTTCACTATAAAAGCGGTCTTTATATCCTAGCACGTTTCACTATAAATAGCTGTCTCTGTATCTTAGCACTTTTCACAAAAACAGGTGTCTCTGTATCTTGGACAGTTCATTAAAAACAACTGCTACGGTATGCTATATCTCACAATACAATTCACTTAAACAGATGCCATAGTATAGTAATTAAGCTATCACAATCAGAGATAAAACAATAAGATTCATATACATGGATTGTACAGTGCTAACCAGGGCTTTATAATCTCCTTAATTGGGGCGCACCATTTGTTCAGCGGGGCAAAGCATTTTCAGGGTGTAGTCAAATGTTCTTGACTATAAAAAATATTGAAAATCACCGAATAGAGGCAGTGCCCTTTGCAGACCGTTTTTGGGCTAATTTTAATGGGTTTGGGCACCATGACTTTGGGTGCCAAATGGAAAATGGAAAAAAAAAAAAAAAAATTGTTTTGTTCCTACAAATTCCCACTCTGAACATGCTGAAAGCAATAGTAATGCAAGTATAAATGTTACGAAAGATCAAGGTGTCCGGCTGTATTGTAGAGAATTTAATACTCCCAGACCTTCCTTGGATTTCAACAGTCCCACACTGCAGCCTTTTTCACTATAACTTACACTCCGCGCCGCTTATGTGTGCCCAAACTGATCAGCCCCTGCCACGAAAATTCATAGGTTTGACTCGAATGTGATGCTCACTTGATGATAAATCTTGCTGAGCATGTCTCGACATTTAATTTCAATGCTCAACCTTTGTTGGTGAAGTTTTGTTTTTGGTTCTATTTTGGGTGTATCTCTGATTGGGCATGGGTGCGATGTTGAACGTCATGTCTAGCCTGCAGTTTGAAGCCCCGCTAACGCATTACATGTCGAGATCCATATATTGACTGCAGGATAAACAGCAGTCAAAATGTTTGCACCACTGAAGCGACAAAAACATTAAACATTGGTTCTCAACACATCAAAACATCTGTTTCAACAAGCAACAAGACAGCACAAGTACCGCCCATTTGCAAATGTACTTGACGAGACTTGTCTTCCTAACAATGCTTTTCTCACCAGTATTTCATAAAGTCACTTTAGCCTTTGGAACAGTTCATCGCACTTTATTGTCGATAAACTTTATTGTCTCCATATAATTTGCTCAATGCTGTGTGTAATAATTTCTGCCCAGATCTTTCAGTACATGTTTTTACATATTTTTTTATTATTGTCAAACAAAGTTTTCTATATATGTATTTTTCAGCTGTCCCATTGTAACAATAAATGAATTATCATCTCTTGAATGCCTTTCAATTTCCCTTTTCGCCTCTTTTCTCGAAGCGTGAATAGGGACAATGAATCGTAACCCAATTTTTTTTTTCATGAATGTGACAGTGTGGCTGCATTTGTGCCAGTGGAGTACTGGTACGGGTACACCTCTGCGGTTTCTGAATGATTGCAAAGTGGCTGTTCGCATCAAGACACTGACATTCACAATTGTTACAAATGACCTTTACAATGGCTTTTGGGTTTTTCTCATCCGAGATAACAGCTCCAGTATGCACTTTAGTACTTCGAGTCTTTTGTAAAAAGTGAGAGAAAAATTTTATTCGATGCGAGCTTTTTGTCGGAGTTTATCACCTGTGTGAATGAACTTATGATCTCGTCAAACGAACAGGTGAGTGACTTGTTTCTTCTAAACCTTTTCACCTTTATTATTGATGACGAGAAGCCTAAAAAGTATAAGCCTTGCTTTTTTTTCACAGCAATAGACGAGCTGTGTGTTATCGGTGCTTTTCGAATTTTTTCGGCGAAGGTGAACTGAATGTGTTTGCAGTGTAGTTTAACATTGACGATACTTATCATACATACAGGTTATCATGATGGCTAGGACTAATTCTCGTCTCATCGTATAAATCACTACGTGACAAGGGTAGAACGAGGAGAGAATTATTTTAATAAATTCTGCCACACTAGCTCCCACGAGCTATCGGGCGTAAGACAGGCTACTTTTACATCGTACTTGGTTTATGAACCCGATCGACCACAGTGCATGACATAGCCTTCTTCACACTCACACCTGCGTGTTGTTAATGTAGTTGTCCGCTGATGAGAATACGAGGGCAGTGATTGGTCCGCAAGAATAGGTGAGCTTTTTTTTTCCATCGTAATATAGATTTTTCTTATGAAGTATTAAATTTTACGTACTTAATGAAGTTTAAAACTAATGTGCAATGGTAAGTCTTTCTCAGCTCGTATTTGACTCGGGTTTTGTTGTCCATGTGGTGGGGGATGGATTCTCATTTTCAGTGTTTAGTTTGAGTGCTACCACAAAAGATTAATTAATTATTCTTTATTTGGCCTTCAGCCATCACCTTCAAAAGAGCCGGTGAAAAGCCTTGGGTAAGAATGTCACCTTTAGAATTACGCCCTGGTTCCCACTGGTTATTGAAATGAAACTATTTCAGTCATCTTGTCAGAATCGCTCAAATTTATGGATTTCTTTCTTTTATTTCAAAGACATAGTTTACGCGCATTCAGGGGTAAAATATCATGTCCAAAAGCGACGAATAAAAAAAGACAAAATAAAAAGTGCTTACTCATGGGCCCAGATGTTGGTATGAATTAGCACTTTATGTATATACAACTGTACCTTGACCATAATATATTACCCGGTACTGAAGGGTACACCGTTGCCTCGGGGCACATCCCCCTTGTACCAATTTGCTTCACTGGGAGCAACAGGTAGCCAGGAAAGTAACCTGAGCTTTACAATGTATATATAGAAGCTGAATTAATGATGGATAAAAAGTAGGTACTTGGTTAGACTATTTACTGTACATTCCCTGTCCCTGAGCTGATCGCTGTCAAATATGACCTTCTACATGGTTTCTGCATGTCCCTATCTTCACCGATATCTACTGCAGTTTTTCTCTTAGCTAGATGTATAGGAATCAAAACTGAGGGAAGTGTAAGGGCATATACGTTTTGCCTCGGGGCCAGATTCATTTACTTGTACACGTCTTTATAAATACAAATGAGTAAAGGCACATAATTTTTTTTTAAATGCATTCATTTCCCCCTCTGTATTTCCACTTTACATACCTGATTTGTGGTGTACGTAATGGCTCTTCTTTGTCGTTAAAACTTCTCATTAATATAATAATAGGACAGCTAATTAATTATTTATATCCTTTGTCTTTTCTCCCTCTTTATAATTTTGTTTTCTCTCATTACTGGTTCATTGACATGTAATTGGAACATTACCGGTATATGTCCTGTCTCTCGGCAATGAAAGTATTGGGTTGCATTTTCTATTTTAATACCTGTATTTGTTGCACAAATAGCTGATACTTTTTTTTTTACCATTGTGAATACTTATTCGGAAAAAAAATAAAGAAGAAAAAATTTAATTCCCCTCTTTCATTGTGAGTCTTTTGAAGTTGATGTTCCAATTTAGAGTACGTATTTTCTTTTTGAATCCCTGTATGATCCCATACATTTACATATTTGTGTGTCGTTTTGTTTTGTTAGGAAACTTGTTCAACCTAGTAACGTTTGTTTACATCGTGTTCGTCCTCGCTATTGAAGCGTTCCACTCATTCAGCTCTCTATTCTTAGACGACCACCTTTTTTTTATGCGACGCCGCACTGGGGAGATTTGGTGCATCTTATGAATCAATACTGAAGATCAGGTTGTAAAAACCTGCAAAGTCCCAGGGCTTGTAGTTCAGGCTTTTCAGACCTATCTGTTTGCGTAGGCACATTTGTGAGCTCGGCTGCATGGAAAATAAAAGAAACACGGCGTAAAAGAGATGTACGGGAATAATAGAGATTGTCTTGTGTACTGACGCTGATCTGTCAAAAGACAACTTTAGCTCTATTAAAACAAAGGCTCTTGTGGTTTTGAGCCTCGACAAATCCCCACTGAGCTAGCTAGACAAAGCTGAGCGTTAAACAAAGTTGAATTTCACCTGGGTCCTCTATAGCTATCTGAGTGAAGAGCAAGATCTAACATTAGCTACACGGTCAACGTAAACTTAATTGACAGTGCCACAGCCTTAACTATAGCCCGAAGGCAGTTGATGGCGAGAAAATGGAGCTGTTTAGGGAAGCGCTTATTTTTTCATATCCGGCAAGACAAAGAAACGAACGGAATAGAAAGTCAACCCTGCTACTTAAAGCGCATTTTGTTCCATCGTAGAAAAGTTTGATGCCTCTGCGTGAAATAGAAATCGTTTTCAATGGAAGTGCGCATTATTATTTGTGATTTTGGATAGAAACTAACAGCAGATTGCGTGACGCTCTTAACTAAAAAAATCACAGACCCCAAAGCAAGGGCTGGCGAGGGTTATGAATTACCTCTGAAACCTGAATGTGCCGATTGTTCCTCATTCTAACACCTTGACGGGCCAAATGCACGAGCGGAACCAATTCAGGACAACCCAATTTAAAAAAAAAAAAAAAAATTTTTACCTCCATTCATGTGATCCATGCGGTGTACAGTAAGTTGGCTTTTTTAATTCAGCTTTATCTCGTGTTATGTGAATGGAATGAGCTGTTTGAGCCCGGAACTTTGTAAGCAGGATGCCATTCATGAAGGCGGCTTAAGCCTTTGTTCCCCTGACTGGGCCAAGTAGACTAGCTTTGACAGTGTAGCTTCTTCAGGGAAGTGGTTTTATTGAGAGGCAAGTGGGGTCTATACACATCCGAAGATTGATATACACATAGCTTCACTGCAGGTACAGTATATTTACTATACATGCACCTGTCTCCATATAACCCTGGACACTATAAATTCATTCAACTTTCTATATGTTAATTCATGCAGCACTGTACAACTCTTCCCTATTAAACATGCTGATGTGGGTGATTGAAAGCATTAAAGCAGAACGTATATTTGTGCCTATCTTCCGCTCTCTTAAATGTATACCATAGCCAGTGCATGCATACGTACATACTGTTAATGTATACATGAAGGTATTACGTGCGACGTCTTCTGTCATGTGACAATTCAGGTTCCCAGCAGTACGTTCGAGAAGCGTACATCTCGGCTAGATAATCCTCCTGAATGGGTCATCGTGCCCTTAAGTTGAGCAGAAAGTTTTAATGGGGAGAAAAAAAAAAAGAAAGAAAAAAAACGGAAATGAGAAAATCAAAAACCAAAAATTTGAAGACAAAAGATATGTTTGCATAAATTTTAAAAAAGCTGCTTTGTGTAAATGGGTTATTGTGCGGAATTATGTATCATGGGTGCTTCAGCTGATGAGGTCGATTAGATTATTCTTTCCCTTGTTTTTAAGATGATCTTTGCATACAAAATGAGAATGATCACAATGATTCATGTACCTCGTCAGCTTTATCAACTGGACTTTGTTGTTTGCCTTGTTCATATTTTTTTCCCCCGTCTGACCTGTGCCAGGGGAATAAATTAACACCCAGAGAAATCCGGTTTATTTAGCACAATTTGTCATATTTTTTCATTTTTTTCCTTTCTCATATCATTCATAAACATGTCAGAATCATCGTAAATATGATGTCAGATAGGGCCCAGTTTATATATAGCTCCCTTCACACCTCATGGGGGTCAAATGAGTTAATTTGGTACACAGGTCTCCACATTTAAAGTTTCTGTTGTGGATGCATCTGATGGAGGCTATTAAACTGCCAAATCAGTCTGGCGTAATACATCACATCAGTCTGCTTTTTTTCCATATAACACATGAATGAAATGGACTGCTCAACCTCTAGTCTACTCAAACCTGCAACCCCCTACCCCCAATCACCATACAGCTGGTTCTTAGTCTACAGTTGGTTGTTGTACTACATCATGTAAGTGAGACTATGGAAATGCTGTTTGTCCCTCTGTGTGTCTTGTTACTCAGGACTGACTTTGACCTATATTCAAAGGTCACCGGTCAAAATGTGGATAACTGGCATAATTCCTTGTGAACACAATATTTCAGGAACAAATTGAGCTAGAGCCACAGTCATAGCCTCAAGGTCAAGTTCATTCAGGACTGACCTTGACCTATTTGCAAAGGTTACAAACGTCAACATGTGACTAGCAGCCATATTTCCTTTTGAACACGATATCTGAGAAGCAAATTGAGCTAGAGCCATAATCTTCGGAACAATGTGGCCTCAGGATGACTTCCAGGTCAAGTTAACTTGGAACTGAATTTGACAGAGGTCAAAGGTCACAGCTGTCACAATGTGGATAGCGGTCCTATTTGCTGGTGAACACAATATCTCAATAATAACAAAGAGAGCCAGAGCCTTGATGTTTGAAACAAGGCTGCCTCATGACCACGTCTAGGTCAAGTTCACTCTCGACTAACCTTGACCTACTTTCAAAGCTCACAGATGTCACAATGTGGATAGCAATCCTATTTGCTGGTGAACACAATATCTCAATAATAACAATGAGAGCCAGAGCCTTGATGTTTGAAACAAGGCTGCTTCATGACCAAATCCAGGTCAAGTTCCCTCTGGACTGAACTTGACCTATTTTCAAAGGTCAAATTTTGAATAACAGCCATGTTTACTTGTGAACACAATATTTACATGTATCTCAATAACAAAGATCACCAGAGACTGAATCTTTGGCACGATGCTGTCTTATGAAGGCCTCTAGGCCAAGGTCACTTCATACAGACCTTGACCTATTTTCAAAGGCCACAGATATCTACATGTGAGTAGCAGTACTATTTGCTTGTGGAAAAAATATGTAAGGAGCAAATTGATTTAGGGTCTTCATCTTTGGCACAATGGACCCCCTCCCCCTCTCATACCTTGACCTATTTTCAAGGTCACAGTGGTCAAAACTTGAGCAGTTGTCCTGACTTTGCCTGTGAGCAATATCTCACGAGCAAGTTGACCTAGAGAGCCTATCTTTGGCAGTATGCTGCCTTATAAAGCTATCTAGGTCAAGTTGACTCTAGACTGACCGTGACCTATTCCCAAAGCTCAGAGGGGTCAAATCGTTAATTAATATCAGTGGTATATTCTCCCGAGCACAATCTTTTGACACTCACAACAATTCCAGCTGCTCTTGAATTTTACACAAATGTGCCTCATATTGACTTTCATGCATTCATAACAAAGTGTTGTCAAGAGAATTTAGGAGTGAAAGCAAAGGCAGGGTAATGAGCCCCTCTGTATCTCCCAAACTAAGCCTCTTCCCATCCTATAACCTCATATTCTGGAAGCTTTACATCATTGTTCACTTATGAGACACATCCCTGGCCGGGTCATACCAAAGACTTCAAAAATGGAACTTGTTGCTTCCTCGGTAACGCTCAGCATTAAGAAGATAGAACAAGGACCGGTTCGCTCAGTGTCAGTATAATGCGACTGAGTGGGATGTCATGTCTGCCTATGGCATGATATTTCAGTGGGACAGCACTATAAATTGGCAGCAACTGCCCCTCCCCATCCCTTCCCTTCCCCGTCGTGATATGGCTGTAAGGAATGTTGAAACCGACGTTAAACCATATTCATTCACTCACTCACTCCCAGGAAGTTGTCCCCACCCCCAAGAACTGAGCCCCACCCTCTATCTTGGAGCTAAGCCCCGCCCAAGCATCTAATTTTTTAGCCCACCATCACCAGATGGTGGGCCGTTCAAATCGCTTCTTGTCCGTGGTCCGTCGTCCGTCCGTCCGTAAACAATTCTTGTTATCGCGATTTCTCAGGAACTACTGCATGATCTTTCTCAAATTTGATACACAGATTTGGGGTCTAGTTGTGCAAGATACCTTTTCTGGTCCGATTCGAAAATCCAATATGGCCACAAGGCAGTCATCTTGGATTTCCCCATGAAACGTTGTTATCGCGATTTCTCACGAACTGCTGCATGGATCTTTCTCAAATTTGGTACACAGGTTCCTCTTGGGGTTTAGTTGTGCAAGATACCTTTTCTGGTCCGATTCGAAAATCCAATATGGCCACAAGGCGGCCATCTTGGATTTCCCCATGAAACCTTGTTATCGCGATTTCTCAGGAACTACTGCATGGATCTTCTTCAAATTTGGTACACAGGTTGCCCTTGGGGTCTAGTTGTGCAAGATACCTTTTTTGGTGCAATTCAAAAATCCAATATGGCCACCAGGCAGCCATCTCGGATTTCCCCATGAACCTTTGTTATCGTGATTTCTCAGGAAGTACTGCATGGATCTTTCTCAAATTTGGTGCGCAGGTTCCCCATGGGGTCTAGTTGTGCAAGATACCTTTTTCGGTCCGATTGGAAAATCCAAAATGGCCACCAGGCAGCCATCTTCGATTTTCCCATGAACCTTTGTTACCGTGATTTCTCAGGAACTGCTGCATGGATCTTTCTCAAATTTGGTACACAGGTTCCTCTTGGGGTCTAGTTGTGCAAGATACCTTTCTGGTCCGATTCGTAAATCCAATATGGCCACAAGGCGGCCATCTTGGATTTCCCCATGAAACCTTGTTATCGCGATTTCTCATGAACTACTGTATGGATCTTTCTCAAATTGGTACACAGGTTTTCCTTGCGGTCTAGTTGTGCAAGATACCTTTTCTGGTCCGATTTGAAAATCCAATATGGCCACCAGGCAGCCATCTTGGATTTCCCCCATGAACCTTTGGTATCGCGATTTCTGAGGAAGTACACTATGGATCTTTCTCAAATTTGGTACACAGGTTCCCCATGGGGTCTAGTTGTGCATGATACCTTTTTGGCCCGATTCGAAAATCCAATATGGCCACCAGGCGGCCATTTTGACTTTCCCCATAAAATTTTGTTATCGTGAATTCTCAGGAACTACTGCATGGATCTTTGTCATATTTGGTACACAGGTTCCCCTTGTGACCTACTTGTGCAAGATACCTTTCCTGGTCCGATTCCAAAATCCAATATGGCCACCAGGGGGCCATCTTGGATTTCCCCATGAAACTTTGTTATTGCGATCTCTCAGGAACTACCGCATGGATCTTTCTCAAATTTGCTACACTCATTCCCCTTGTGGTCTAGTTGCGCAAGATACCATACAATTTTGTTATCGTGAATTCTCAGGAACTACTGCATGGATCTTTGTCATATTTGGTACACAGGTTCCCCTTGTGACCTACTTGTGCAAGATACCTTTTCTAGTACGTCCGATTCGAAAATCCAGTATGGCCACCAGGCAGCCATCTTGGATTTCCCCATGAAACTTTATCATGATTTCTCCAGAAGTACTGCGTGGATCTTTCTCAAATTTGGTACACATGTTCCCCTTGGGGTCTAGTTGTGCAAGATACCATTTTCAGTCCGATTCGAAAATGTAATATGCCCATCAGGTGGCCATTATGGATTTCCCCATGAAATTTTGTTATCGTAATTTCTCAGGAAGTACTGCATGGATGTTTCTCCAATTTGGTACACAGGTTCCCCTTGTGGTCCAGTTGCGCAAGATACCTTTTTGGTACGATTCGAAAATCCAATATGGCCACCAGGTGGCCAACTTGAATTTCCCCTTGAAACATTGTTATCGTGAATTCCTCGGAAATACTTCATGGATCTTTCTGAAATTTGGTACACAGGTCCCACATTGGGCCTAGTTGTGCAAGATAACTTTTTTGGTTACGCTTCAAATTAATACGGTATTTCAGAGTTGTGACGTTGCATCATAAGAGTAGGCGGATCAAACGGTGGGGCATATTCTATATATTGACTATAGAAAATATCCATACCTTCACCTAAGTTCTATATCAAGGAGTTCAAATGATTCCGAATTAAAATGTATTTCTTCAAATTTTAAATCAGTTTACTTTAGTCCATGCCATTGCAAGTGAACTGCCCCACCTTTTCGTCTGCCGACGGGTCGGCTACACGAAGGGACGTCACTCTTGTGACACAACGTTACAACTCGACAACTGTAGACTACTGCGTGTTTCGATCCAAGAGAGATAATCAGGATTCAGACACTTTCAAAGTTTCAACATTACTGCACAGACCGGATCCCTTCACTATTAAGTTTTGTATCATCTTACTATTTTCGAGCATGGTATCTTAAGAGATAACTCAAACTAGCCCAGTAAACAGAACAGAAATAGCATTCGTTCCTCATTATAAAATCTTAAGTACCGGTATGTTTCATAGCTCATGCGGAAGTGTCAAAGAGATTTGTCTTCGCTTCCAGTACCCAATGATGACACGTGCCGCTGCGAAAAATAAAATACTACAAAACGAAGATGAAGGATCCTCTGGACATTCACTTTCAGACTAACTTTGCTCATTTCACTTGTACTATAACAACCGACATCAAGTACAGTTTCTAGAAATCTTGAAACTCCTGAAACTTAGAAAGATAATATCTTGGTGTTTTCCAGTGTCCCTTTTTCGATCTTTTTCGCTCAAATTCGAAGTTATGCAAACAAAATTACAAATCATTCATTTGTTCTTAGTATCAATGGACAAAAAGATCCTCTTGTCATAAGCTTACAATTATCGGACAATGGTGGGCGCCAAGATCCTTCAGGATCTCTCGTTGTGAAAGCTTACATCATTGGACACCTCCTTTACCCATGGTTACTGAATCCCACCCTCTGAATGAATTCTTGTCCAAACCCGTTCCCTCATATATTCCAAGAGCTTATGCCATTCTATGTTTATAGAATGCATCCAACCCCAGGAGCATATTCCCAACCCCCAGGGCAATGTCTCCACCCCTAATGTATGAACGTGAGCTCCACCCTCTTTCTCTCCAGAAGTACGGTACATATATATATGTTGTAAATTTCATTTCACTTATATGGGGTACGGCTTGTAGCGTTGGACACACCTGTTCTCATCAGATCACCGAAGTTAAGCAACGTTATAAGCTCCGTCAGTACTTGGATGGGCGGCCGGGTGCTGTACTGGCTGGACTGATCAGTGTCCAGGGTAATAGGAACTGTGAGCACTCATGTGTTCTGGCACATGTAGGCACCGTCGTGATATGACTGAAACAAGGTTGAAACTGACGTTAAACCCTACTACTCACTCACTCACTTACACAGTTATACCGTCCCCAAGAGATCACTAGCTCTCTCGAAAATGGGATAATTTCTTCAGTCTTATTTTGGGTAAATGATTGATTGTTAAATGTATGCTAAGAACTGTATATATAACCAGGTATTTTATACGGTTATCCCTCTAATAATTCAACCTCCCCCCCCCCCCTATCAAATTTCAGTCATCCTCAACTCTGGGGACAAAATTCAATCGGCTGTTGTAATAAATCACCCTTTAAAATCATTTAAAGTAATGTAGAGATAATGGATTATACATGTACATGTATGCATGGTTTTGAATTTTTTTGTCAACTACTTGTTCTAATAAATTGGATCAACCCCATAATTCATGCTGGGTTAATTTTCACTTCTTGTGATTGAATTATTAGAGCTAGGGATTACCATACAGGGTCTGTTTTGGCTTGATGAGGTGCTGAAGATTGTATGATTGATTAGACTTTACCTGATCCAACTATAGATAATGAACGAGTATATTTTAGGTATTGCAGACTAAATGCAGACCCAAGAGAGAGTTGGTGGGAAGGGAGATATATGACACCTTTCATGATGATGTGATTGCCAGCACTATAGTGAAACAATTATACATGTACATCATACAGACAACCCACTTTATGATGACCACATTTATCCTGGCTAGATTTGTCATTTTAATGAATTTTCGGGTATAAAGAACAGTGAATAACTTTTTTTAGTGGATTTTCAACATTTCGCCTGCTGATACATGTATGAGAGGTTCTTAACTGTGTGTGTGTGTGAAAGTGCAGATTGTGATAATACGTCCGCTTCAACCAGGAGTTAGGGTGGAATTATAAGGAACCCCATTGATTTTGAGGTTTGGAGGTCCAAGGTCACTGTGGCCCCAAATCATGGAATGGTTTAAAATGATGTTGTCAGTGTGATAATTGAACTAAGAATTTGTGCATTCGCCATGGCAAGTCACATGAATCAATCAGAATACTTTTACACTAAAGCCAAAAATGAGAGTCTCTTGTTTTGCATATTAGAACATCCTCAAAAAAATTAATTCCATTTTATTTTTTTTAAGCCTTGATTTATGACTGTAATATACATAGGTCACAGTATTTCATGCCTCAAACCGACAATGTTCATTTCCACACACCATTTTAACATGTAAAAGACCAGCCTTTTCAAACAACCACATTACAGACCAATTCGAGGGTTTTAATGTTAGTATTTGTCAAAAAACACCTCAACAAAAGTAAGTTTCCCCAAAAATTTAGCCTCATATTCCCCAAGATATTTGCTCGATTGCGATAACACTTCTGACATATCATCCCGCTGACCAAGCCGATATCAGGTAACAACGGATATTTCGTGGGTCATTTCATGACTGAATGAGCATGCGCTCATTTCAAAAGTTGCAAGAAAAGTTTAATAACGATTTTTTACAGGCACAAGTTCACTTAATCACAAAGCCAACCTGTTAATAGAGTGTCACAGAAGTCAACAATGATTAATACTGTGTGTATTCATCAGGATACAGTATCACTTGTCAGCGTCGAACTCGTATCCTAATGTTAAGGGCGATGACAAAATGTCCAATTTTATCAACAGGATGTTAGCTCGATACCGACAAGTGATACCGTGTTTTGGTGAGTACACCTGATATTAGCCATTGTTGACTGCTGTGACACTTTATTAAGGTGTCAGCTTGGTGATTAAGTGAGCGTGTGCCTCTGAAAAATCGTCCTTCAATTTCTCTTGCAACTTTTGAAATGCGACCGACAAACTCTGCGCATGCTGACATTCAGACATGAAACAACCTACAAAATAATCATTGTTACTCAATATCAGCCTGGTCAGCCCGATGATGTGTGAGAAGTTTCATCGCAATTGAGCGAATATCTGCTTTTATAATTATGTTTTAGGGTGAACTTACTTTTGTTAAACTGTTTAGTTAAAACTGAATGAACTTACAGATAATATGCATTGCACATGGCTGAACTCATGTACAAATGAAAGTGATTGCACATTGCTGATCTCAATTGTACAGCTGAAAATGATTGCACATTGCTGAATTCACATGTACATGTACAGCTGAAAATGATTGCACATTGCTGAATTCATATGTACAGCTGAAAATGATTGCACATTGCTGAATTCACATGTACAGCTGAAAAGATTGCACATTGCTGAATTTACTAAAGTTCTTGAAACTTGACAGATGTGTTATTCCAAAGAAACCTACATGTACATGTATGAAATTAGGTGAATCAGTCAAGGGCACAACATTCAAAAAGTGAATTTAGACTTCTCTTTAACATGCTAATTTGAAAACTCTTGATACAACTCACTCCAAATTTTCACTGTTGATTTGAGCAAATATATATAGCTCACATCAGTTCGTAATCTCTTAATTTCATCTATTATAATGTATGATAAGCTTGTTATGTTCTACCTGAGAACTTGCCCATTGGTTTTGAAGGGAAGAGTTATCTCCCCGGGAACATAGATTTCGTAAGTTCTACCAGAGATGGTAAAATGACTGGAAATAATGCTGAGTGAGACGATAAGCTTTACATACATCTGTCCTCAGTTTCTGCTTTCCACAGTTCCGATATACATGTATAGTCAATTAGCGGGGGATATTTTGAGTTCAAAGACTCTTGTTCAACTTCCATCAACCTGTTTGCGGTACTCTGTCAGGGGGAACAGTTTGATTGAACAGCTTCAGTACCACTAGGAGATGCATGCCTGAATAATTTGTGTTAATATGATAGTCTATTGTGTTGGAAATTGTCTCAAGTTATGATCGATGTTAAAACGGAATTGGAACTGAATAAAAGGCTAACTGTAGTTGAGTATTATGGTACTGAATTTATATGCTTTCTTTAACTATTTCTGCCAGAGTGCTCAGCCTCGAGCAGATTTTAACAGATTTTGGGTGGATCTGACATTTTCCACATAATTAAATTTCACTCGTTCATGTGTTCTGCACAACACTTGTGTCAGAATATCTGACTTTTTTTTCTCTCGAGCTCATTCATTATAGGCTGGTCTGAAGAATTCTCTCATGTGTACAGTTTTGCCTCAAGCTTTTAAATTTGACTTCCATTAAAACCCATTTTCACAGTATTACTGATACCGTAAATTCGGGTTGTCATGTTTAATAGTTTTATCTCCTTAAGCAGATATCCTTTATCTGTGAAAGCTCATGACCTGAATGAAAACTCGGGAAGGTAGTCTTGAAGATGCCATTAACCATTTTATGCATCATCAACCGCTGTGCTCCTGTAACAAACCTGGAAACGATTTAGGTAGGTTTTAATTTTCTTTTAAAACTTGAAAAAAAAGTGAATTTTTTTTTATTGTATTTCACAAAATTTGTGTTAAAGACATGAAAATGATACAGAATAAAAACTTGTTCCCTCGCCAAATTATATAAATAGGTAGAGTGATGTGGATCTTTTTCTTCCAAACGTCTTGTGGACAGACATTTAAGGGATTTCCTTACCTTTCAAGCATAAACAAGTTAATGGTAAAGCCCCTTAATAAAAGAGCATATAAAAAATCATATACATTTTGACTATGTTGCTTTTTACATGTATATAAAACCTTTTCGTATGAATGAGAGAATCTAAGAAATAACATGGATTTCAATAGGATATATTAGGGCACATTGAAAAATGTCCACTCAACATGCTATCTCCGGAACAATAGACTATCGCTATTTCAATTTTTTGCAACTGCGCAGCGCTGCGGCTGCGCAGCGAGGTCACGAAAGGTCATTTGTACCATCGACCACATTCTGGCTAGGTTGAAAATGAGTCGTATCTCAGGAAAAGTACTTTCTCTGTGGAACTAAATTGTGTTCAGGGTAAATAAATATTCGGAGCCGTTCTTTAGCCCATCTGGCGATAATCCATGAGAATTTTTAATGATTTTACGTACATGTACAGTTGCACAAAATATCAACTGTTTTCCAACACTCGGCCTATCTCTCCAACGTTAATAACTCCCGATTTGGTACAAACAGGAAGTTCACGAAAAGCTGAGCAGACGCTGCGCAGTTGCAAAAAATTGACTGACTGAAATTAACCACAGAAATGGGTTCTTCACCATGCCCATTTCTGGTGATGGAGAAAAGTCCAAAAATCACCTGTTGAAAGATAGGAGAAAATAGATCGATCTCTAATCCAAAGTGTACGTTGGCTGAAAATCAAATGTAAATTTGAGTGTTTTCTTCAGATACCTGAAATTTTAGCTATTGATGAGAGTTTTGAGGGATATATTTAGTTCATTATTTATTCTCAATTGATATGAATGTTTATTTGTCTATTTATGTCAGTTCTGTGGAATATATTAGGTGACTTAGCTGGTAAATGAAAGACAATGAAATCCCTAAATTGTGATACTTCATTAGAGGTAATTGTTCTTACGTTAGGCTGAAGAAAGCTAATATCTAACTTCGGTAGATACTTCAAGTAGGAAGCTATTGTCCGATTCTTTGTGCAGCTGGGTCAGCTCAGAACTTGCTCGTAACAGTTCCCTAATGTACCTTCCAAAAATCAATATTTGTGAACATGTAGATGGGGTTACAGGAAATGCATAATTTATTTTGAATGACCTTAAAAACTGCCTCTCTATAAATTGCAAGCTCAGTTGGTCTGGAACCATTTGTAGCACCGTTCAGACTGGATTCATTTGAACATGTTAACGTCCGCTGAGAATTCTCAACAGACTTAATAGTAAACTAATTTTATGGAAATGGGCAGTAATTGCTGCAGTACATATTTTAACACTGTATGTTGTATTTTTTTGCTTTTTGTTTTTGTTTCCTTCCGAATGGCTAGCTCTTCCTCTTATGTGCTTGTTACACTTGTAATTGAAGCTGTAATTCCTTTTCTCATGTTTAACGATAATCGAACTACACGCATGGGTAATCATCGCCGGACCGGCATTGCAACGCTCATACATTGTTCTGTAGGCATACACTAAGCCATAAAATCTCTCGTGGTTTCGCCAGGTGTCTAAACTTAACGGAGAAAATAACAAATTGTTATATCCTTTGGCTGTAGCCGAGGGGCTTTCTAGACTCTCTGTCTTCTCATCCTTGTGAATGGTATGTTGAGTAGGAAGACGAAGAACCGTACTCGTTCTGAAATGCCACACTATTTTCAGTGCAGTATAGTCTGTGAATAACATTTCTCTGGGTTTTCATCCGGGTCTTTGGCTTAAGCTGCCCTCCAAGACACGGTGGACAAGACTGGAATGTGAACCACAAGACCAATCTCCGTGATTGTCAAAGGCATCAGGTAAAGACTGCACAAGTTGAAAGAACGTTATATAAGCACCTCCACTCAAAGTTTCTCAAATTTGGCGATAAATATCGCATGCTGATAGCAAAATACGAGCGTAGCATTACGTTTCGTAACTTGTATCTAATTCCGCTTAACCCGAGGCTAGGGGCCATATGAACCCATCTACTT
>JAVTVY010050932.1:0-27054 GCA_036873755.1 Hanleya hanleyi
CTTCCTGTACTGCCCCAAAATGGCCACTTTACTTACTACAACCAACTGCGCATGCGCAGATTGACGCGACTTGCACTTAAAAACACGCCATTCTGACGCTAACCCACACAAGCTTCACTTTGACACCTACCCGACCTATTCGGACCCATAGCGGTCCATCTCTACCCCAAACACTCACCCACATACCACCCAAAATGCCCGCTTTCTATACTACGGCCAGATTGCGCATGCGCAGACTATTGAAAACGGACGAACCATTAGTCCAGTTGGATGCTCCTCCACGAGAGCTTCAAAATAAGACCTCATACGACATCATAGGATCATTAGGGGCTCACATAGACCCCAAAACGTCCACCCCGTATGGGCCTATACCCCCATAGCCATGCAGTATAGGCCTATGGGCCTACCCAGGCCTCGGTGAACTTTTCCAAAAATTTCACCGTTTCGCTCCGGGACCCTTCCCATCGTGTTCTAAATGACGACGTGAAAAACAAATCCAAACAGCCCATATCACAATGAACGTGTGTGAATTTCCAAGGTTGAACCTATACCCCCATATAGCCAGTATGGGACTATATGGGCTATATGGTACTTTTCCCAAAATTTTCACCGATTCGCTCCGGGACCCTTCCCATCGTGTTCTAAATGACGAGACGTGAAAAACAAATCCAAACAGCCCATATCACAATGAACGTGTGTGAATTCCCAAGGTTGAACCTATACCCCCATATAGCCAATATGGAGCTATATGAGCCTATATACAGACCTCGGTGCCTTTTCCCCAAAAAATCACCGATTCGTTCCGGGACCCCTCCCATTGTGTTTTTCTCGGCGAGACGAGAAAAACGTGACTCCACAACCCATAGTGAAGCCCACAAAAAAAATTGACCACCCTTCCCCCATATAGCCAGTATGAGCCTATATACAGACCTCGGTGACTTTTCCCAAAAATTTCACCGATTCGCTCCGGGACCCCTCCCATTGTAATTTTCTTGGCGAGACGAGAAAAACGAGACCCCACAACCCATAGTAACACCCACACAAAAAAATTGACCACCCCTCCCCCCATATAGCCAGTATGAGCCTATATACAGACCTCGGTGACTTTTCCCAAAAATTTGACCGATTCGCTCAGGAACCCCTCCCATTGTGTTTTTCTCGGCGAGACGAGAAAAACGAGACCCCACAAGCCATAGTAAAGCCCACAAAAAAAATTTGACCACCCCTCCCCCCATACAGGCATTTTGCCTTATATCGTATAATACAGACGCCTATCGTAGGGGTAAAGTCCGTGTTCCGCCTTTTTATATTTTCGAAAAACAATCCTAACTTTACATGCACCCACCCCATTGACTGGATAGGCAGGCCCCAATAAGCCCGGGAACCGATATTAGCCCTTTTGGCTAGAGTTGATAGGTGTTTTCCCCTATTTTAGGGGTAAAGTCCGTATTCCGCTTTTTACAGTTTCGGGAAAAAATCCTAATTTTACATGCACCCACCCCATTGACTTGATAGGCAGGTCCCAATAAGCCCGGGGACCGATATTAGCCCTTTTGGCTAGAGTTGATAGGAGTTTTCCCCTATTTTAGGAGTGAAGTCCGTGTTCCGCTTTTTATATTTTCGGGGAAAAATCCTAATTTTACATGTACCCACCCCATTGACTGGATAGGCAGGCCCCAATAAGCCCGGGAACCGATATTAGCCCTTTTGGCTAGAGTTGATAGGTGTTTTCCCCTATTTTAGGGGTATAGTCCGTATTCCGCTTTTTATAGTTTCGGGAAAAAATCCTAATTTTACATGCACCCACCCCATTGACTTGATAGGCAGGTTCCACTAAGCCCGGGGACCGATATTAGCCCTTTTTGCTAGAGTTGATAGGAGTTTTCCCCTATTTTAGGGGTGAAGTCCGTGTTCCGCTTTTTATATTTTCGGGGAAAAATCCTAATTTTACATGTACCCACCCCATTGACTTGATAGGCAGGCTCCGATAAGCCCGGGGACCGATATTAGCCCTTTTGGCTAGGGTTGATAGCGATTTTCCCCTATTTTAGGGGTAAAGTCCGTGTTCCGTCTTTTTATATTTTCGGGGGAAAATCCTAATTTTACATGCACTCACCCCATTGACTTGATAGGTAGGTGCCAATAAGCCCGGGGCCCGATATTAGCCCTTTTGGCTAGGGTTGATAGGTGTTTTCCCCTATTTTAGGGGTAAAGTCCGTATTCCGCTTTTATAGTTTCGGGAAAAAATCCTAATTTTACATGCACCCACCCCATTGACTTGATAGACAGATCCCAATAAGCCCGGGGACCGATATTAGCCCTTTTGGCTAGGGTTGATAGGTGTTTTCCCCTATTTTAGGGGTAAAGTCCGTATTCCGCTTTTTTTTCCGGAGAAATTTTACATGCACCCACCCATGACTGGATGCCCCTTCGCGAATGCTTCACTTTGATACCTCACTCGACCCAATCGGACCATGCAGCGTATTTGAAGTCTAGGGACTACTTTTTCTCCGCGGAAGCTTTCTTCCGCGACCGCATCACCGCCAGACCGCGGAGGAATTCGAGGTGAAAGAGGGGGCGCCACCTGTTGGAACTATAGCGGCCTTGACCTCTACACGGCCTCAGAGGTCAAAGGCCGTAAATGGCCGCTTCCTATACTTTAACCTGGAAACAGCGCCCCCTGGTGGATGCAAGAGTTATCTCCCCCGGCAAAATGCGGGTTTAAATCAATGCTACCTACTACTAACAATATTGTCACATTAGTATATAGCCTTACCAAAAACACCAAATATACCATAGTTTGAAGTAGGCTAGTTATGTATGATGCTTTTCCATCTATCCCCATTTCAGAAACTGATACTCATACCACAATGCTAGTGTTTCCAATAAATCCCAAACGCCCCCATAGACAGAGTGCAAAAAAGTGGTTTTCAGCGTATGACAGGCTTCCAGCAAAACATAGTCCGCAAAATAATCCAGTGAGTAGGATGAGGTTACACTATTGTTGGCTAACTGCCTAGTAATTTGAAGGGTTATTGGGTACAATATCCGCCATATATACCCAGATAGTGAGTGAATAGGATTTAACGTCGCTTTCAACAATATTTCAGTCATATCGCGACAAACCAACAAAGCACCACCCAGCCAAGTTGCGTTCCTGTTGCTTCAAAGAAGCAAATCTCTGAAGCAACATGGAACCAGACACCCGCCAACCACCCTATAAAACACTGAGAACAGCACACAAGACCCAGACAGGAGACTTACATTGGTGTAATAAAAGACAAGTGCAATTACAGTGCTAGACACCACATTATCAAGTTCCTGTTGTTTCTCAGCAAAATGTATTGAAGCAACAGGTACCCGTGCTTCTTTATAGGTGAATAATAAAGCCAAGAAAGGTACGGTAATCGCATCTTCGCTCAAAGAAGACCTCCGGACAAAGATGCGCATAGATTCGATGTGAATATGAAGCCAGTTCGAAATCAATATTTTTCTCCAGCTTTTGAAGTGGCACGAACTGGCTTTCGTACATCGCATCGCATCTTTACGCACCTTTGTTGTAAATATGTCGTAAATATGCGATGCGAACACGCGAATGATGACATGCAAAAGCTCCAGCATGTGGTGTGCAAAAATGAATCAGTAGGATGGACTGCATTTCCTCGTGCTGTACAAAATTGCTGGGTATAAATGCCTTCTATACATACTCAGTAACACTTATGGGTGAACAGTATGGTGACCGACAAAGGCTATATCGCATCCTCGAACAAGAAAAATAGATGTGAAGATGTGGTGCAAATATGTGATACCCGGATAGGAAGGCACGAGGATGTGATACCCGGATAGGAAGGCACGAGGATGTGATACCCGGATATGGAGGCACGAGGATGTGATACCCGGATAGGAAGGCACGAGGATGTGATACCCGGATAGGAAGGCACGAGGATTGTGATGCCCGGATAGGAAGGCACGAGGATGTGATACCCGGATAGGAAGGCACGATGATGTGATACCCGGATAGGAAGGCACGAGGATGTGATACCCGGATAGGAAGGCACGAGGATGTGATACCCGGATAGGAAGGCACGAGGATGTGATACCCGGATAGGAAGGCACGAGGATTGTGATGCCCGGATAGGAAGGCACGAGGATGTGATACCCGGATAGGAAGGCACGATGATGTGATACCCGGATAGGAAGGCACGAGGATGTGATACCCGGATAGGAAGGCACGAGGATGTGATACCCGGATAGGAAGGCACGAGGATGTGATACCCGGATAGGAAGGCACGAGGATGTGATACCCGGATAGGGAGGCACGAGGATGCGATGCGGAGATGCGAGACGAAGATGCAAGGAAGTGATGCGAAGGCGTGAAGATGCGATAACTCCAAATGAAACAATTTCCCATAATTTCTAGCAAATTTGAAATTATTTCAAACCACGAGGAGATAATTTTTACTTGGGTTGGATTGTTTTCATCTACCTGTAGATTGAAAAATAGTTTCACTGGAACAGGATATCAAAGAATAGCATTATTTCTCACCTTTTAAAAAAGCGAAATTACAATGGCATTAATATGTGCGCTTACTAGGAATTATGGATATAACTTTCTAGTTTTAAGTATTTTCACATTTTATTTAACTGTACGAAGAATTCGTTTTATGAATATATTGCAAAAGGTCTATTCTGAAAAGAGCTTGATGATCCAAAGAGGTATTTCTCTCTTGAACTTTCTATAGCCATTATAATGCAAAGTTTAAAGGTCGTATTAGTAGAAGTAAGACTGTGTGTCACTGTATATGAAGATCGAGCGTCACATTTCAGTGATGTAATGAGCTTGCTCCTCTCTCAATCATACGTATCAGAAATAAGGGGAAGTAACCCATCCCTTTCGATATGGTCATCATACACGTACAGATGGCGCTAAACGTATACGTTCGGTAATCCAGGTTTGTAAAATCTGCATTTCGGTTCTTCTGGACGTAAAATATGTTACATACATGTATCTTATTCGTGAAACCTCCATAATTACACTCGAACTTTCGTTTTCTTTTTTCATCTTTAGATTTAAATAAAGTAATTCTTCTTGAAGTCAAGCCAACCAAATCCCGAAGTTACTACAATTTCTACCAGATCTAAGTTGTGGTTGACATGAATCTATGACTTTATGTGAGCCATTACGTCACATAGATGAATATAAAAGGGGAAGGGGGTGGTGGATTGTATTACCTAACTATACACATAAAATATATACAAATATAAAGACATCATTAGGCCAAGTACCGTAGTTGTGAACAGACCCTGCAATTACATATTCAGAGGTCTACGCGACCTGCTTAGGATTTACATAAAACTCATCTGTGATAGAAGGTTCAAGGACTGCACGTAATGTTTCAAGTACTGCACTCAATGTACCGGGGTAACTGGAAATGTGCTTGTTCTCCAAGAAACGTTCAACTCGGTTGTATTCGAAAATCGACCCAGACAGGCAGATTATCTTTTATGTGGCCGCGAACTTTTCTAATACCGTGTTCTTTAGACAGCTAGAAACTTGAACTTTAGCGCACCGTCCTTATCTATATTGAGCTTCTCGGATAGATTTACCAAATATGCCGAGCGCCTTAATTCAAGTTTCGATCATTTTGATCGAATTGTTCCTGTTCACAATTCACGCAGGTGAGTAATCAAAATTAAGATCACGGTTGGAAGAGAATAGAATGAGTTCATATCGGCACACTCAAACACGGTATAGTTGGAACACATTTGACTGAATGAATGTCGTAATAAACTTGTGGACTTTATCATTGAAGGATCATGGGACGGGGATGTATTAACTTATTATCCGTGTTTTATGAATACGCAAGTTTTGGGTTACAATGCAGTGTTGGAACTGTTCGCGTGGGGAGTTTAATTTAGTCCATGCTCAGTCCATGGGCAGAGCATATGAAAAGTAGTTCGCTCATGTGCAAAATTGAAGTTGTTCACTCGGATTCAAAGTGAACCGCATGGGCGTGGGCGTTTCCCTACACGTCATAGCCACGTTGTGAAGGTAATCTTCCGCTACTGGTGACAGGGTCATCGTGGATTGCGCTGTGCGGAGGTTGATCAGAGATATCAAACTGTACTATCCTGAATTTACTGGTTTCAATTATGTGGCAAAATTATACTGTATTTGGACCAGTGTGTATTTCTCTTCATTTATAAACTTAATTGAGCCTACTAGTTTCTTAATTATGAATAACGAGAAAGTTTTTTCATCACTTCCTAAGCAGTCTGGTCCCAGCCTAGGTCACGTGAGATAGCTATTTGTCACTCCATATATGGAGAGGTCCAACGTTTTCATAACCTTCATTATTGGAGAGTATGATGCGACTGTAAAATTCGTGACGACCTCTCATAATCGGGTCTCTCTGAAGTATCTACAGCAATCTAGGTAAACCAAGATGGTAAATCAGGGAAATACCATCTAGACGTAACCCTATGAAAACTTCGTGCGAAATGTTCGCCGATATTCTGCGAAATCCCACGATACGCCAATCACGACAATTTCTGACGTTTCTCTCTGATACTGATTGACGTTTACTTCACGGAGAATAACATCTTCGCGCGGCACAATCTTTCGATAGTTTCTACCCCCTAACAAAGCCAGACTTTTCGGCGGGAGTAAATCTTTGGTCTTCACGGTTTGTCTGGAAACGATGCCGTATTTAGATGCTGTTTCCCGATAATGTTTATATATTAGTCCACATGCTACCGCGTGTAATTACTGTGGGCGTGATTTCAACAAGCTAGCCACCTGATTGGCTAAAAAATGTAGTTTCAAATTCGCATGAGATTTATATAGGGCTGAATTCAGATATAATACTCTGTGATATTATATCACGAACATAAAGAAGAACCCTGCCTTATACTTTCTGCGAAAATATTAAAATAAGTCTTTATTGTGACTATAAAACAGCTTAACTGATTTTGTTCTGTAAATGAATTATTAATTCCAAGAGATATGAAATCGATTACAAATTTCGCTAGCGTAACAGCTAAAAGGAATTATTTTGAGAGAAAATGGTATCGTCCGTTTTACTGGAAAAGTGATTGTTGGTACCGGTGTGAAAGAAACGGTCGTCCCCATAGATCAGTGTCCGATCTCCTTTGCTTTAACTAGGGCGAACTCTGATATCCAAGTGATCCTTTTCAGATGTCAGTGTCCGGGCTGGGTTAAAGCATAGCAAGCGGACGCTCATATCTGAGAGAACACCGTTTCTTTCACACCGGTACTAAATAGTAGAAAAATCCAGTTAGATTAATTTATCTGACAACACTCCCTGCAATCTATAAACAGCTGAGTTCGTTCCCATCATTTTGACAGTCTTGGCAGTTTGTTAGTTTCTTGCTATCTCCCATTTTTGTCGGGTTGACCTTATGCCAGCGGTCTGTCGATTTTGAGGTGTGCATTACAATTGCGTGACCTCTGCATGACCTTTGCACACTGCCTCAGTGATTCGGTCGTGCATAACGAAATCTACATTTGTCTCAACATCTATCATCATTATCGACGGTCGACATCTGATCTTTCTCAACGTTGATTTTCTGATCTGTTGAAATCGTGATACTTCAAGTGAGAAATAGTATTGTCCTACGAATATCTTTAGCCCAATTTTAAATGGGATTATGTTTTGTATGTATTTATTTTTCTTCGGCGGTGAATCGTCGTATCCTATTCCCAAAGTCGTCCAACACTCGTCCAAACGGCCAACGAGCAAAGGTCCAGCGAGTTCTTGATGTCAATGAGTGACCTGGAAACAAGGTATAAATTTCATCGAGATGCCGCCACATTTTCAAAGTATATCGATTTGGAGAACAGCAAACGGATTACTGAATTTTAGATCCTTTATTCTGGATTCTTTAATGCATACACTATCACATCTTATGAGAGCATAACTTTGGCGATTATATTAAGTCTATAAATCTAGTCAAGGCGTGACATAATCCACTCTTCCACAGGGAACTAGAGCAACACGAGTTGTAATTTATCGGATAATTTTTACGAATCTTCCTGTGAGATTTTTTGCTATGTTTTTTAATTTCTTCTATTGCCGATGACTGAGCTACTTTGAATTATTTCGAGAAGGATAAACAGATCCTATGGTTGGCCATCCCTGCCAGAATTCGTCATTTAGAGGCTGCCTCTAAATAATATATACCATGGTATAAAATGCCAAGCCTGCCATAATTCGTATTTAGAGGCTGCCTCTAATTATTTTGTACCATGGTATAAAATGCCGAGCCTGCCATAATTCCTATTTAGAGGATGCCTGTAAATCGCAAAGCCTGCCACAATTCATATTTAGAGGCTGCCTGTAAATAATATATACCATGGTATAAAATGCCGAGCCTGCCATAATTCGTATTTAGAGGCTGCCTCTAATTTTTTTGTACCATGGTATAAAATCGCCAAGCCTGCCATAATTCCTATTTAGAGGATGCCTCTAATTCATTTTAGCCGTAAGTCATAAACAACTCGATGTCATATCAAGAATATTAAATTTGACCAATGAGTAAACTTGTAACAAGCGTAGAGATATCGAACCAAATTTGTGAAAGCGCATATCATTGGTGGAAGTAATAAGAAGGCGAAAGTTTACGACTTACGGCTAAAATGAATTAGAGGCATCCTCTAAATAGGAATTATGGCAGGCTTGGCGATTTTATACCATGGTACAAAATAATTAGAGGCAGCCTCTAAATACGAATTGTGGCAGGCTTGGCGATTTACAGGCATCCTCTAAATAGGGATTATGGCAGGCC
Organism: Hanleya hanleyi; assembly: GCA_036873755.1. NCBI lineage: Eukaryota > Metazoa > Mollusca > Polyplacophora > Lepidopleurida > Hanleyidae > Hanleya > Hanleya hanleyi. Next base: position 8,809 of record JAVTVY010050932.1, read on the forward strand.
CGGCATTTTATACCATGGTACAAAATAATTAGAGGCAGCCTCTAAATACGAATTATGGCAGGCTTGGCATTTTATACCATGGTATATATTATTTAGAGGCAGCCTCTAAATGACGAATTCTGGCAGGGATGGCCAACCATAAGATCCTTCTTTCCTAGACTCCTAGCTATCATCTGATCATTTATTCTGAGTCGAGGGTGCATGCGCTGTTTGAATATATTATTTGGAAACTGCACGTAGACCTATATAATTTTGTCCTGATATATTTGAATTGAGATTTTTGTTCTCAAGTTCACATTTGTCTTGAGCTGTGAAATCTTGGTGTTGAATATCTTGAAGTTGAAAATCTTGGAGTTGAAGATCTTGGATCTTGGAGAAGACAATCTTGGAGTTGAAGATCTTGGATCTTGGAGAAGACAATCTTGAAGTTGAAGATCTTGGATCTTGGAGAAGACAATCTTGGAGTTGATTATCTTGCTTTATCTTACTTGGAATCAGGTATAATGTAGATGCCTGAGTTATAATCTTGAAATTTCATGTTTGAGTATGTGAATACATAATTCTCCAGAATAAACTTCTACCATCTTAAAATCACAAGACGACAAGAATTATGCTTATCCGATATAATACGACGACCAATGCTCAGTGACCGTCTATATAATGCACCCGTCTATATATGAGATGACCAGTATCCGTTGACAGCTAAAGTATCCGTCTAGGATTTACCAATGGGACATCTATAGCATTTCCAGGTCAAACATATCTGTTTATCTGCTTTATATCAAAGATGTTCAGTGATACTGCACCCAGATTCTCAGTGATATCTGGGACGAGTATATTACCTGTCTCGATGAAATAATCTGATGTCAATTGCTGCAGAAGAACGTCTATAAATCTGGTAAAATCTGGAATGAATTCGTGACGAAAATTAGGCGAAGCGACGATGTTGAAAACAATGGTGGTATATAATCGCAGAATCTCGCCAGGCTCATACATTCAGCGTGAGCTGGCGAAGGCGCTTTTGATGTCGGGGTATGATTCATATCCCTTTAATATTGTTTCCCGGTGATATGTATGCTGAGGCCAGATGTATTTATTATGCCGTATTTAATATTGAGTTCGACATCTGGACGAGCCGCGGTCCATAGCAACGTTATCCAATCATTAGTCACAAGGTTTATCCGTGAAACCATCAATATACCTTAATCCTTAAATATATGTACCCAGTTACTTAAAAGAACAAAAAGACAACAAAGTGTTCTTCTCTTAATTCTAATCTGCATCAATACAATTCGTTTCCGAGGGGGACGTATTCACGGTCATGTTTCCGAGGGGGTCGACGTATTCACGGTCATGTTTCCGAGGGGGACGTATTCACGGTCATGTTTCCTAGGGGGACGTATTCACGGTCATGTTTCCGAGGGGGACGTATTCACGGTCATGTTTCCGAGGGGGACGTATTCACGGTCATGTTTTCAATGTTACTATTGATAGAAATAACCTGAAAATATAGCATTGCACGTTGTTCATAATCCGTCTGGACGGAGATTGTAGATTCTTCATGACGAGTGTACTTTACTTTGACAGGTCTCGCTGTATACCGTTGTACTGACGAGATCGAGCATTCCAGGCATCACTACGAAGTTTACCGAAGTCAATGTTTCGAGTTTGTCCGTGATGACGCCTCCTGGCCCGATGCTCAGAAAGACTGCCAGGCAAGGAACGGTAACCTGATAGAGATCCAAGATCATGGAATGCAGAATTTCATTGTTGATGCCATAGATAGACTGAAATGGTCATCAAACGTTTGGCTTGGAGTGTCAGATAGAGATAAGGAAGGAACATGGGTGTTGCCGAAAACAGGTAACATTATAAATATTCGATCGTCATACCGTGCAGCCCACAGTGAGTCATGCTTGTTCTTACAGGGACGGCGGGGGGGGGGGCAACATTTTCAGCAAATGAACGATACTATATTAATTCATAAGATTGAAAATCACTCTATAAATCCAAAATATCGTGTCCAAGATGAAAATATTATAATATACATAGGGCACCTGCCAGAAAGTCCTGCACCACACAACCAGGAAAAAAGGTGATGGCCCATCACCCTTTAACGGTGAACAGACATGGCCATCACCCCGCAAAGGTGATGAGTTAGAGCCATCACCTTTAAATGGTGACGGCCACTGATGATCACCTTTTGATGGTTATGATTCCTCCTCATCACCCTTAAAATGTGATAATTTACTATCATTGCTCAACACTCTTCAGAGGTAATGGCCATCATTTTAAAAGATGATCATAAAAAGGGGTGATGGCTCTAACTCATCACCTTTTCGGGGTGATAGTCACCTTTTTTTCTGGCCGTGCAAAATTTGTACCTGACATAAGGTATTCTGTTTGTCATTCTTCAGCCTTTTGTGATGTTGCGGCGTTGGACTTATATATAGTACCTGCCATTATGCCATGCAGATACTGAGTATTTCGTGGCGTACAAACTGCCAGTTTGTGACCGACTTTGGTAGTGTCAGGTACATTAGTTGCAGTTTGCAATCCTTTAGATTGTCCACTCAAACGATATATAAAGAGGGTGATCTCTTGATTCACAACAGCTGCACCACCAAGATTCTTTAAACCCTATTGACGAGAGCCCTTCAGGAGGTAAAACATTTTGGGAAAGCTATTGCGCCAATATTTCCAACAACTCTGGCGTTAAATGTATGTGGATACTGAGAAACTCAAAATATCTTGCAAGAGAACTTGATGCTAAAAAGCACATACCGTACAGACATGGGATTTCTCTACTCTCTTTCCTCCAATCCTTCATCATTACCCAACTGACAGTATATTTCACACTTTGATGGCCAAAAAGCATTCTTCAGTTCTACTACATACAATGGATGCCATTCATGGGATGTTTCTTTGTTTATAAAGTTAATTGACTTTTTCATTGATAACATTTATGTGAAATTTGGCAGAACAATGTGCTGTCAACGGCAAATAGGTATTCCAATGGAGTGGCTTGACTAGAAATGCTTCTCATTAGAAATAAATTTAAAAAAAAAAGATTTTTTCAACAAGAATATAATTTTGTTCCTACTTATTTATACAGCACAATGACAGTGGAAATTGTATTTTGTTTATGATTTAGAGATGTATACTGATATATATATCGCCCCTATTATATACTATTATTATACACTTATGTGGTTTTTCTCACTATAATTTAATCACAATTGCCCGGTATATTATATACTATTGGATGGTTGTGCCTTCATACACTGTCAGAATATTTGAGTATAGACGCGACATTACCAAAATGGTTGGGTCAAAACGACCCAAAATCTTTGGGTCAATCTTTGGGTCCGTCAAGTCTATACCCCAAATTATCTGGTCAATTTGACCCAATCCTTAAGTTTCTGACAGTGTATTGAACATTTTTTATTTGCAAAAGACAAACAACAGCTGTATGACGAGAGTGAGACTGTAGAGACTAGACTATATCGGGAATACCTAGTCAAAAGGGACGAAACTCCCATATATTGTGTAGAACCTGAGGAATAAATTGAACAAATGTATCCGTTTTGCCAAAAAGTTTATCTCAAACAAAAATTTAATGAATGTAATGATATTATAGAAACATGGAAAACCCTCAATCAACTTAAGAATTGTAAAAAACAAAACAAATTCGGATGCTGGGACCATTGCTCATACATTCAATGACTATTTCAGTTCTGTTGCCTCTAACTTGGAGTCGAACAATCCTCAAGTTCAACCAACTTTCAGTGAATTTCTTCGCCCTTCTGTTGACGAAAACATTGGATGTATCTCTCCAACACCTACTGATGTCCACAGTAGCATTTTGAATTTGAAGTCTGTATCGCCCGGCTTGAATGACATTTCTATGTCTTTTGTCAAACTCGTGGCAACTTCCATTTCTGTTCCCCTTGCTCATCTTAAGAAGGTAACACCTATACTCAAATCTGGTGAACAAACCCTCTTTTCAAACTATAGGGCAATATTCGTCTTACCCGCTCTCAGTAAAATACTAGAAAAGCTTGCAGCTTATATGCTAATAAGATTAATTTTCTTGAAACAAATAAAGTAATTTGAGATCATCAGTACGGATTTAGACCAAACCGCTCAACTGCTCATGCGGCAAATTATTTGTATGATATACTGGTTGCGACAAAGGATGCGAAACAATTTAGTGCTATAAATTTCCTGGATTTATCAAAAGTCTTTGATACCGACAACCACGATATCACCCTTTCTAAGCTACACCATTATGGTTTTCGGGACACGGCCAATAAATGGCTTAGGAGTTATCTATCGGATAGAGTACAGTGTGCCTCTTATGATAATAATATGCTTTTTCCTCACATGAATGCCACATGTGGAGTACCGCAAGTTTCAATTCTGTGCCCCATCTCTTTTTGCTGTACATTAATGACATAAACAATGCTATAGATTCTTTTCACATCATGTTCTTTGCTGACGACACCAGCGTTCTATATTCCTCTACAAATCTTGACCGTGTCATTGGAATTATGTCACAAGAACGAGATAACTCCACTTATGATTTCCGGCAAATCGACTGTCTTTGAACGTGAAAAAAAACTAAACTTATGATTTTCAAGCCTAACAAACAATGTCTGTAACATTCGCCACAATTATTTATAACCGATGAAGATATTGAAATTGTCTATAGTTCCTCTCTGTAGTTTTTACGTGTAAGTTAAATTGAACAAACCATATTGACCATATTTGTTTTTTGTATTGTGACCAGGGCTATTTTTCTTATGGATAGAACAAACCCATTGAACTTTATTCCCGCCATAATGAAACATAATTAACATGTACTGATTAGATTTTGTTATAATTGGTGAAATAAAATTTCATTCATTCATTCAGTGCTTGCACTCTACCAAAATGACAATGTTATTGAAAGAGAAATTGTTAAACTACTTGCATTTATTCTTCATTCCGGTCTCAAGCTGTATAATATAAGTGTATAATCGTCCTTGACATCGCGCCTTGGACTCGTCCATACAGATGATGCAAGTCTAATGCTGTAGGCATATACCGTACTATAGTATTAGGTTTCACCGCGGATCCCAACATGGTACTTCCGACTGCCAGGCAAACAATAGTAAATGGATATTCCATGGATATTCCATTTACTACAACTAGACGTGGATAAAGAGAGAAGAATTCTCCTGCATTCGGAGGAACTGCGTACGGCGTATATATATCTCGCCTAGTAGCATTTGTTGGATCCTTTCTAAAATGTAACGATTTTGATCGAGGTTACAAGGCATTATCCGAGAAACTTGTAAAACAGGGCTATTCCACCAAGCGCCCCCACTCAATGTTTCTCAAATTGAGCGATACATACTGCACGTGGATAGCATGCAAGATCTTTGGTGTTACGTTCTGTAACTGGTGTCTAATTCCGGTTAAATAAGTCACAAGCGAAGCATGACTGAGGAACATCAATCTCTAAATAAGGAAATCATATGGATGTAAGAATACTGACCAGCGATACGGATGTGATATTTAGTACATGATGTTTTGTCGGCATGATTGAAAACTGTTACAGGAAACTAGCCTATGATTGTTTTTTGATTTGGTGCTAACGAATTAGGTCTTTGGCTAAGAAAATAAAACGCGTAAATTCTTTAATGGACGACAGCTGAATATTGAATGACGGACGAGACCCGTGTATTCTCAATTTACATTTAGTTTTAGTACCGGAATGAAAATACCTATCTCTTCAAAACATTGAAATCACAGTGGCATGCATTAATAGAGCACGGTATCTTTTCAATATGATATTTTATCTGGAAAGAAGTTTCTTCCCCAGAATACACTCGCCATGCATGAGGACAACAATAATTATCCCTTCATCCAAATTTTTCATCTGCAGTAAGCCTGAGATTTCCTTTTTTCTCTATTAATATACGTGTATGAAACCAGTCCAGAACGAAAACCATCTTTGAACAACAAGCACCCATGGATACGATGACTTCGATGTAAAGTTTACTTTAGTTCTGGGTTGGTTTCAAATATTTACAGAGAGAACAGGGTTTCTTTTCATTTTGAAACAGACGATTTTGCACAAATCTACTTTTCTAATATGCTGGTTTTGAAAAGCACAAATATCCAGTGCATGAGAATTATTCAGAATACACGACAAAATAATGTACTATGAGCTTACTGAAAACTTTCTCTCATACGTAATATTCCATTTTTGCATTAAACCGTTCGGCATTGATGATCCGGGATACTGATTGGAACACCAAGATATCTTCCTAGCAAAGTCGTTACTGTTTCTCATTTCCAATCTATCTTTGTTTATGTATTCTTTGATTTTGGAATTGGTGAAAATGCTGCCATGTGTATTTGGATGCCACAATATGTATTTTGGATGCCACAATGTTTCAACGGATGACCGCTCATTATCGAATGTTGATTTAGCAAAAAAAAAGAGCGTTAAGCATTATGTCCGAAATGATGTGGTTTCTGTTTTTATGCTAGAATAAACCACTTTTTGTAAAGTGCTAGTAATGCAGGCAGACATTTCTCACAAAGTAGCATCAACTGTTTTTCAAAATGAAAAATACAACCAGGAAAAGACCAAATTAATAACTGAAATCTTAGAATAAGGTCAAACAGTTTTAACCACTATCTTCCTCTCCTGAATATTGTTATTACCCCTGGAACTAAAGTGGGCAGGAATTTATCACACTAAATATTTGAGTCACGCATCCGATACGATAATGTCAAAAATACAACATGTCCGTCAGAATGACGTAACAGTGTCGTCTTCCTGAAAGCGTTTTTCGATCCAATTTTGGAAAAAGAAATAATCAGTTTCCTTCCCAAATTTTATGAATAAAATAGAGAACAATTATCTTTACCGAAATAAAATATTTTTGTGTCGTTTAAAGGCAAGAACAGTGTGAAACAGTGGACAGAAAAGATCGAAAATGTTACTTGCTCATGGTAGCCTACCTCGTGGCCGCCATCTTGGATTACTCATGAGCCATTGCGCCCAGGAATATGCAAATAGTCTCAAAATGACCTCATTGAGGTTCGCGGAAAAGTCATAAAGTTTCAGTTTTCTCCGTTCCTTGATAATGGTGCATTATGGCCCTCCCCCACGCAGGTCGAATGGAGTAAACAGGGTTTATCTGAGATAAATTTATAGGTAATAATTGTAACTCATGGGATTGACTGAGTGGGGATAGGCATTAAAATACAACAAAATGTTTTGGGTGATTTTCCCCATCATGACCAAGAAATTTTATGGCGGCCAACTTGGAAAATAGCCGCCGCGGCCGACATAGGGCGAAGCTAGAATGCCTCCATTCTTTAAAATGATCCCAGTACCATTGAGTATTATTGTGCAAAGTTTCCTGCTATTACGCATAAAATGCACACTTTGTTCACCTATCCGCTGGGCTATGGCAATAGAAGAGACGAACACTCCTCCTTTCCTGTCCTTGAAACCTTTGTAATGAATTAGTACTGTTACGCACAATATCGGAGGTTAATTCATCGCCTTCATGTTATGTTTGCCTATCAACATGGGGTCTCCTCGTATCGGATTAACACCAGATAATTAACCATGAAATTAGATTTTCTTGATGTTTCATCTAAATACATATTTAAAAAAATGTGGGTCACTGGTTTATTCTCCATAATGCTACTATCTATTCTCGGATTATTGATATTAAATTCAAATTGTTGCAGTGGCAAATAATGTCATATTAAAATAATATTATGAACAGATGTGTAACAATCAACATACCTCGTTCAGTACAGCTAAGAACAGATTATTCTGTTTTCTTATTTTTAGCGGTTTTAAAAAATGTAATATTTTTTGTCATGTGAGTTATTGGTGTTATTTTTTCATCGGAAGGGCAAACCTTGGAATACAGTAATTGGGCCGACGGTCGACCGAGCTGTCCTCTCTTCTCACTGTTGACAGCATTTTGTCTAGAGGACTGCGGATTGATACGCATGGATTTGAATGGGAAATGGCATGACGTGTTATGCAACGACAAATATCCCTATATATGTCAGTTCGGTATGTACGACATCAAAAACATTTTTCATCATTTGTTTATTAATTATTTCATTATGTATTTAGTCCTTAAGACCCCATCCAAAAATCCTTACGCCCTATTAGTTTTTGCGTAATGTATATGGGACAGAGGAATCGAACTGGACAATTGTTAACAGATATTAATAAAGTAGATCGGATTCTCCTGACATCTCACGTGTACTCGCTGGGATGTGTCACTTACGTTAGGTAGATTAATCAATAGTTTTACCAAATCTGGGAAGAAACAAATTAGAAGATCGCCACGAAGACGGCGCAACACATAGGCGGATGCGGCGAAAGCTCAATCCAAAGCAAGGTATTGTAATACCCAATTTACGCTATAGTTTGACCGTTCCAGGGTTAGTAATTTAACGCACGTCTGTTCATGGTAAAAGAGAAAAACATGATTAGGCCTACTGGATAGCATACACAAGAGCTACATGTTTCGATTTTCTTGTAGACGCTGTACTGAGAATACCCACGACTCTAGCGCCAGTCTCAGTTACTTCAACGACAACGACAACGCCGGCTGCGAAACCAAAAACAACGCCAACTACGCTACCAACTACATCGCCAACTACGCTATCAACAACAACGCCATCTACGCTACCAGCAACAACGCCGACTACGTCACCAGCTACAAGGCTACCGACAATAGTGCCAAGCACTCCGCCGCCAAACACAATGCCAACGACAACGCCAGCTGCGCAACCACAAACAACGCCAACTACGCTACCAGCTACAACGCCATCTAAGTAACCAGCAGCAAGGCTACCAACAACAGTGCCAAGCACTCCTCCACCAAACACATTGTCAACAACAACGCCAACAACGTCAAACAAGAACTACGTTACCAACAACGCTTTCACCATACACTATTGTAACAAAACCATTTAATGTAATGACTAGGAAAACTTCAAAATCATGATCTTTCGAGATTTATTGTCGACGACAATACTGCATTTGTCCCTGAGGAAAAAGACATCATGGTCAAACAAATACATCGTCCAAAGCACCTGCATTACAAGAGCCATCACTGCCAACACCTTATAGACTTGACATAATTTGTCGCTAACAAAGAGTCCCCCAATGTATTAACCTGAACCAGATAATTATAAATTATTGCTTCTCCAACAAGAGACAAGAACAGTGATCAATCATCTCATTGCCATCCACCGAACTGATTATTACATTGAAATTAGCTATCTTCTGCAGATTGATACATATTGCGCGAAGAGTCTATCAGCAAATTTTATTAGTGCTGAGGTATTCAAGTAAAAAACTTCATCAAATATATTTCCACACTGGATCGACTTTGATTTCTCGAGCGTTATTATATGAAAGTATGTTTCATATGTTACTGGGTACATTATCATATTTCCAGTCATATCCAGTCACTCGTGCATGTCTGACTTTCCGTCCCTCGATGACTCATAACCTCGGGATAGTGTAATTCGTGCTAAAGTGAAAATAAACTTTAAAAAAAACAAATCACGTGCGTTTCGGTGAAATGCGACAGGTTCTGGCTTCCGACTGCTGAAACAGGAGGCTCTCTTGTATTATAGTTACCCTAGTTATTTGAATCTTACAGGCAGAATTTTAAACACACACACACACACCAACACACACCCACACACACAAATTTGATCTGTTTAACATCGCCTGAACAAAGTGAAAGAGATCATGTTCGTTCTCCGACATAGAACAGTAACGAAAGTATACCCTTTATATTCATATATATTCTAATAACTGACTTTTGTCTTCTCACAGTACAATACAACAGTTCAGTCACTAGTCTGACAGGACGGTAAGTATCCGTGTGTAGTTGGCATTGTTTTCTTGGAAGGCTTCTGGTTGTTTTCGACAAATACTGCTTCAGTGATTATTTTGCAATGCATCTTTGTTCATGCTGTGAAGCAATACACTTAGCATCCCGCGTCCCAGCTTATATGCAATTGACTGGTATTTTATCCCAGATAAGCCCAACCTCGTTTTGACTATTGCTATATAGCTGGAATATTGCTGAACGCCACGATAAATCTAATTATCTCTCTTTCTCTCTCTGGCTATATAAACTTAACAACAACAACGCTATCAACGAATGCGGCTCAAAAAACTAAGTATAGTTGACCGTACAAAAGTTGAAGACATCAGCATGACATGTAAATCCACATGGCTTTTACTTTTTATCTCTTTTTCGAGTTTCAGTCTTTACAGCAGTAGTCTAATTATGACAATATGCTTAAATTTTATTTTGCATTAACGTACCAGTGAATATACAACAGTACACAAGGCTGGGTGTCTACAGTTTCTCGCAACTACAATATCCGTTAACTAGATGTGTCCCATTTCTAGGTCAGACATTATGAGAAACGATTTCCCCTCGTCTGCATTTAACTGAAATAAACTTCCTGCACTTGATGATGGTGGCCACTCACGGTGCATGGACGAAAATCGGTGAACTTGCGGTTAAAAAAATATCTTTCTGCCTACGGCAGTTTGCAAAACGACTCTGCAAAGAGCACCGAATGTATATAATTCCATGCAATGTATTCTTTCGCAACCTCAAAACCTTGATAATTCTGTCAGCACAGATGAACCCTTATTATAATGAATTATGGTTGTTTGTAATGACGCACTACCAGACCCCTCGAACTGTGTCATATTACACTCATGAATACGCTGCCTAAGCATTCTAAAATTGGCAGTCGTACAAAACAAGAAAAAAAACAAAAAACAAAAAACAACAACAACAAACAAACAAACAAACAACAAGGCAAAGAAGCACATTTAATACTAACTGAACGTATTATCAGTGCACGAGCTTTCGCTGATAAATAGTCTTTGGAAAGCACTCTCACGGACACTATACTGGAAAGTAGTTCGTCGTCACTGGCTGGGATAAAGCGACATTTTTAAAAAGGGACTTTTTTTTGCGGTTGTATCTCCACTATTTAAACTATTAAGTTTGCGATGAATCCACAATAAGTCATTCGAAGCATATGGGGCACACAGCTCAATCATAAAGCAGTGCTCGCAGTGGAACGCGTTCATATCACGTCCCAGGCGGAGGCTACATTTGCAGGGATGGAGACCTTCAGTCGCCGTCTCTTAATCTTGGTCACCCTGATTATCTTGGCTTTTGATCATAATGGTAAGTACGATTTTCGTTTTGAGACATAGAAATCTATCGATCTCCAACTGTAGGTTACAAATGAAAAGAGTAGTTATCGTACCATGATACATTTTGAAATGTTTTTCCAATATATTTTAATGCGTGGCAGTGATATGCACACATCGATTGAGACTGTTCATCTGATCGTAATGAGATGCTGAATAGCGCCGGCCTTGAAGCCTGTAGCCTTATGGGAAATGCCGAAAATGGCCAAAAACCATTTTATAAATATTCTGGGGATAACTCTTGGCCGCCATTTTGAATGTCCTAGAGTTTTTCCATACGAGAGACTACCATTCCAAGTTCGTGTGTGTTAGGAAATCTAATATTAAAGGTGAACTGCAAAGCTTTTAATTTTATCTAAAATGTTGCTTATATACATCTTGTCTTATGTGACATGACTTTTATACGTTTTTTGGGCAAATATATTTAGCAAAATTGTACTAATAACAATATTTAAGTTATCCTGTTATAAATCCGTCTTGAAAACTTGCAGCGCTTGTCTCTCTTGGTTTGTAGAACGTTATGACGTTATAGTGGTCTCCTTCATTCAAGTTTTATTTAAATCTGACGTCATGCTACGTCGGATGAATGAACGAGGGCCACTATAACGTCATGACGTTCCAAAAACAACGGGAGGCAAGCGATGACGTTCTGGCTCTCGTTTTCTGGTGGTATAAGTTTGACTTCTCATATGCCCAAAATAAAACAATAACCCACAAAACTATTATCACACATATTTGTAACAACTATAGAAGTTCTAGTTTTATGACATTTTAACAGAACATTGAAAAGCTTTTCAGTTCACCTTTAACTGGGTTAGTCTACAGCAAGCGGGCTAACATTTCTAACGGACTAACTTTTCTTTTTCTACTGGCCTCACAGGGGCACTGTGTTACACTGCATTTTTATGGGTAGAAAAGCTTTCTCTCCAAATGTTTGGACCTCTCAAAGGGGGTCAAGGGTCAAGGGTCTGGTAAATCAAAAGATTATTCAGTTATATGAAATCAAACTCTCTCTCTCCAGCGCCTGAGTAATTTGATTACTTTTTCTCATATCCAGTCTTTCGCGTGCTTGGTTTTTACTCAGCAAGAAAATGGTGTAACACCGGGCAAGTTTCAGAACCGCATTAGAATAAGGGAATGATGAATGATATTGGATACGAAATAGAATGAGGAATGCTATCTTACTGGATACGAAATAATGCACTAATAATATTTATTAATAAGACGAACAAATTGAAGAAAAAAATATTAGTAAAAAGATGATTGATTAAAATGACCTGAACTTACTTGAAAAAGTATAAATTAACACGCAGTAAGATACTAAATGTACGAATATACGATTTTGACACGAATCCATACTCTCTAAAATAATTAGATTGAAATTCAATCTATCAGATTGAAATTAGTGACCAATCTTTTATTGGATTGAAAATATTCAATCTAATAGATTGAAAACGATATAGTGGATCTGTTATAGACAGAAAATTCAATCTACTGGATTGAAATTTTCAATCTAATAGATGGAATATTCAATCGAATAGATTGGTCACTAATTTCAATCTGATAGATTGAATTTTCAATCTAATTATTTTAGAGAGTATACTTCACCTAGATTCCATCGTTTTCGTATGAAAATCGTTGCAGTTTCTTGAAAATGAATAAAAAGGAGTAAAAAAAACAGAGACTAAGCGGATGACAAGAAAAGAGAGAAAATGCGAAAGTGAAATCATGAAAATTAGAGAAAGGCAGAAAATTGGAAAGATCAAAGCATGGCCCTAACAAGCCACCGTAAGAACACGAGTATAGGTCCTGTGGATACCTAGTCCACAAACACAGCATTGTAACTGCGCTCGTGAACTAGGATTTCATTCTGACGTATTTGGAAACCATTAACACTCAATGTCAAAACCATAACAGTATAACTTGGTGAGACAAAACATAAATAATAACGCAACTGATGAATTGTGCAGTGTTTATGAAAAGCATGTCTAAAAATAAATGTTTATATGGTAATCCTATATTGTCGTAATTGTTTTGTCACGCGGTGCCAATTGAGTACATATCAACACGACAGTGAATGATACATTTATTTATGGCGCAATCTGCTAATAGTCGGCTACAATTTTGTTGTCACTGGTACTGAAAGTTCACTTTTATACACTCATTTGTCTGAAACGGATTCGAGCAGGATGATGTTGTAAGCCATGGACAATGAAATAATATATGAGCCATTTCCGCTTTATATCTGGGAAGAATCATGACAGGAACCGAACACAGATTTAATGGAAAACGATATTACTGTCGTAGGGTCACGTCACCAATGAAAGGACGATGAAGTCCACCAATCAGGAAAATATATCAATCACAGTTTATTCAGGATGGAATGTGATGACAGAATACAAGCGTCGAAATTTAACATCTGATATTGTCCAACGACAATACAGTCTTTTAGGAGGACTGGTGAAAACCAGATAATCAAAGGACAATGGAAAGAAAACCCTGAAATGGACAATAATACAATGGATTGGCAAATGTCCGCAGGTACATGTGTATGTGAGTTACATGTATAGTGTTATTGTACATCAAACAATAAACAATTCAGGAATCAATAATCAGTTAATTAATTCATTACTTAATAGGCAATACCGTAATCAATGAAAAGAAATGTAGTTCAGATTAGACTCTTGGTATACCCTTTAATTGGGATGAGGCAATCAATAATTATTAGATAATAATAATTACCATGATTTATGTAATTGTAAACAATGACGAATAAGAAGCTAAATCGGATTGATAGCACCAGACTTAATGATGGTTCTAAATCACTGAAGCATACCTGAGTACCAACACTGCTATACATGGAAGCTTGGGTCCTACAATACATGTGCCAAGGTTGAAGGCAGATCCACACTCTGCGACATCAGAGCTGGGAATAAACAAAGGGGAACTAACCCATGTGACTTAGAAATCTAACGCGTAACAATGAATCGATCTCCGCGCTTAGTTTCATAGGAATTTACAACAATTAAACAGATTTACATAACATAATTTGATGTAATGTATTTGATCAAGCAACCGAAATTATATGAATAATAAAATGTGTGACATTCACTGATGTGCACAATTACAAATAGCTCATAGGAAATAATCGATTAAATCGAAGATCAGCATAATAATATTCATATTCAGTATTATTAATCACTTATTCAATTACTGAAATTAATAGCATGATCAGTTCACAACTTATGTGTGCCACGAGAGCTAATTCTAGACCGGATGTACTGAATGTAGACCATGGATGCATTTGGCGGGAAACTATAGAATAGAGGTCACACGAAGTTCAGATTTCGTCAGCTTACAGATACAAATACATGAATTATGAAGAAAATCAGCATTCTACATACCTTAACGAGCTCACCACTAAGTCGTCACAAACTGACTCAAATCAGCAAAAGACCAAAACATCACAAAATGGTCCAGGCACGAACTAACAAGCTCAAACGGAGAAACCGTGTACCACAAGCTTCCTAAACACAGTGAACCTTGATTTTCTCTTGCGCGCTCATATCCCCGCCTAATCACCTATACATATAGGTCGGATTACAAAATATAGTTCCGACTTGATTTGCCTATATCGGATCACACATATATTAGATTACAAAGGAAAATTACTAGCACATGGGCATATCATCTGATTACATGAATAAACATCTCGTCTCATGAAAATGTGTCCTCAGAACAAAAATAACAATTTCACTGGGGCACGGGAGAAACATGTGCATAGAGCAACACCGAGATCTAGCACCGGTGCAGGGGAGACAACTCCTACCATACAATGCCCTAAAATACTATACCAAATATTTGGTCCCCGACATATTTCCCTGCTTTTAAGCCAGCCGACCTCGGTGGCTTTAAATAATCAAGCCAATATAGTAAACTTGAGGTTATTTGCCTTAAATCCTACCATAATCAAATCAGGTTAATGTAGACTGGGGTAACTTGTAGGGGTTGGGGTGAACACCCAGATTTGCTCGCGATGACCTACGTGGAGCAAAGGATTGATCCGCACGGTCCTCACAATCATCACGTTCATAAAGCAAATGCAAAGAGAAATCATCGTCAGATTTTTCAGACTCTTCATCAGAGGGCTCCTCTACAGGAAGCCACTCCATGTCAATAGGAGCAACTACATCACTTCGCGGATCCCTAACGAGCTTCCTGCGATTAACCCACTTAGATTCTCCTCCCGAGGAGGGTCTGACAAGATAAAGATCCCGTTCCACATTAAACTTGATCACCACAAATGAATCCTGATGAAAATGATTCTGTAGCTCATGCCTACCCTTGAACCCACACTTTTGCAACAAGACCCGATCACCAATGTTCAGAGAATCTTCCTTCGCTCTCTTATCATGGCGCCTTTTGTCTCGAGCACCTGAAGAGATAATTCCTGCCTTGGCTGCGGCCCACGCACGCCGAATGAAATCGGCTTGAGAACTAACGAAGTCTGTGTCCCAACTTCCTTGAGACCTACTTAGCAACTGATCAACCGGAATCAGGGGTTCTCTGCCAAACATTAGAGCAAATGGCGACACACCCGTGACTCGATGAGGGGTTGAGTTATAGATATACACAAGATGAGGCAGCATTTCTGGCCACGATCTGCGATCCTTTTCGTCAAGAGATTTTATCAAGCCGCACAATGTCTTGTTGAATCTCTCGGTTTGGCCGTTGCCTTGTGGATGGTAAGCGGTCGTGTGAGATTTCCGGACACCGTATAGCTTACACAGCTCAGCAACAATATCGCCCTCGAAATTTCGGCCCTGGTCCGAATGTAATTGTTGCGGGATTCCATATCGAACAAACCAGTTGTCTCTCAGCATGGCAGCCACAACCACTGCAGTTTGATTTCTACAGGGCACCGCCTGCGCAAATTTCGAAAATGCATCAGTGATTACAAGAACGTCTTCAAACCCATCTTTCCCACGGTCCACCTTGAGAAAGTCCATCGCAACGAGTTCAAGTGGACGAAAGGCTAGCAAATGGCGTAAAGGTGGTCTCACCTTAGGCGACGGAGCCTTGGACACCGTGCAATGAAAACACTGCTTAATGTATCTCTTGACTTGAGTAGACATACCGGGCCAAAAACAGCGAGCTTTCAGCAAAGAGATAGTCCTTTCACGTCCCTGGTGTCCCCACTCATCGTGTAACTTCTGGATCATCAATAACTGTAACTTCTCTGGCACCAATAGTTGCTTGATCTTGCCATGAACATCATCTTCCACCTCCCTGTACAGCACCCCATGAAGCATGATCAGTCTTGACCATTCCTTGGTCCACCCACGAAGTCCTGGAACATCAGGGTAAGGTTCTTCTTGACCTGGCTGCCAACCAATAAGCCACAGTTCCCACACCAGTTTCAGCAAAACATCCTCCTGTTGTAACTTAGCAAGCTCCTCATGAGTATACGACGGAAGAACGGCAGGCAGAGTTTCGGTCCGAACGTCACCATCGGTTACCATCTCTCCCTGAGGCATCAGCTCTCTGACGTCACTAGGAACACACACGGTCTCTACTATGCTCTGGACGGTGGCTTCAACTTCAGCACTGTCCATGCTCATCGGATATCTGCTCAAGGCATCGGCACACTTGTTGGAGCGGCCAGTACGATACCTAATCTCTAAACTGAATGGGGCTAGTTGGGCTACCCAACGCTGCTCACATGCTCCTAATTTGGCTGTCCCCAAATGTGCTAGCGGGTTGTGATCCGTGTAGACAATACAATGGGACCCCATCAAATACTCCCTAAATTTATCCGTCACAGCCCATTTTAGGGCCAACAGCTCCACTTTGAAACTCGAGTATGTTGATCCATTGGCTTCCGCACCCCGTAACCCTCTATTAGCATAAGCTATAGGGTGTAGATTCCCGCTGTCATCATACTGACTGAGACAGGCACCTAATCCCCGAAACGAAGCATCTACTTCCAGCACGAATCCACGGTCGAAACTTGGGTAAGCCAAGACTGGTGCTGTGGTCAGCTTGTGCTTTAAGGTGACCATAGCCTGCTCTGCTTCCTCGGACCATTCCCAAACACTGGAGGGATGTTTCCCTGCTTTTGCAGGTGTACTATGCTCAGCAACTAGCTTGTGGAGAGGAGCCACAATGCTAGAAAAGCCAGGGACAAACCTTCTGTAATATGAAGCGAGCCCTAGAAAGGATCGCAACTCACTCCCATTTTTTGGGGTGGGCCAATTCTGGATGCGCTCCACTTTCCCTGGATCCACAGAAATTCCTGCAGCACTGATGACATGCCCCAAATACAGCAGAATTGCCTGAAACAACTTGCATTTCCATCCATTCAGCTTTAAACCACGCTTGATCAGCCTTTCCAACACCTTCTCCAACCTATCCAAATGTTCAGGAAAGGAGGAGGCAAACACCAGAATGTCATCCAGGTAGAGGATAATCTCACGCAGGTTCATATCACCGAAAATGTGTTCCATAATTCTCTGAAACGTGCTAGGGCTGTTAGTTAGACCCTGTGGCATCCTGAGAAATTCGAACAAGCCCCATGGAACACGGAAGGCAGTCTTGGGTACAGATGCAGGGTCCATGAGCACCTGAAAGTAACCATGCATTAGGTCCAGAGAAGAAAACACAGTAGATCCCGTCAAAGCCTCTAGCGTTTCCTCGATACGAGGCAGTGGGAATGCATCTCGAATGGTCTTAGCATTTAGACGTCGATAGTCTAAGCATATACGGAGAGACCCATCACGTTTCCGAACGAGTACGATGCTGCTGGCATAGGGGCTGGATGACCTCTGAATAATCCCAGTGTCCAAGAGTCGCTGTAATTCCTTCCTAACCTCTTCCATCACATTTGGTGATATTCTTCGGAATGGCAGACTAATAGGCTGGTCGTCAACAAGATTGATCTTATGGGGGAT
>JAVTVY010050933.1:0-25761 GCA_036873755.1 Hanleya hanleyi
AAATTTGATCAGTCATTTCTGATCACTGACCCTCATTTCCGCCCCTGTGAAATAGTTTTGCCTCTAAGCGTGCTACATTTATTCAAATTTGGTCCTAGGTTTATTGGTGTAACCATATGGTATTAAATGGTAGAGTGATAGTCAGTAGATTTGATGTAAGCTAGTAAGGTGGAGTATACTTTGTTTATAAGAGGTGGTTTAGGATTTAATATAGAAGCCAACGACAGAGGGACATTTAAGTTTTTGAGTTCGTTTTCCAGTGTTCGGCGATAGGGGTCATGTTTTGGGCATTTGAGTATAAAATGTTCTATCGTTTCTTCTTCGTTGTTGCATGAAGTGCATAGTGGTGATGTGTTTTTTATTAGCTTAGATAAGTGAGATTTTAGTCCTGTTTTACCAAGTCTTAATCTTGTGATGATGCGGTCGTCACGTTTGCTGTCTAGCTGGAATCCGCAACTCTGTCTTTTCCCCTTATCTAGAATACTATGTAGCCATCTACCTCGGTTTTCTTCGTTCCATTCTTTTTTCCATTTACTATCTATTCTGGTTCTAATGATGGAATTCAGTTCTTTGGTTCCTAGTCCTATATGCACGTCAGGTGCAGTTTTGGTGAGGCTGTCTTTGGCTGTCCTATCGGCTGCTTCATTTCCTCTAACGTCCACGTGGGCGGGAATCCAAGCTAAAATGGCGTCAATGTCATTGTCTCGTATTTGTGTGCATAAAATTTCTATTTCGTGTATGAGGTCAGGTCTGCTGTCGGATTTGGAGTTCTTTATAGATACCAGTCCGCTTAAGGAATCACTAAGAATAACAGTGATCTACATAGTACAGTTGGGGGTATTTATACAAGTGATAACAGGCAAACAAGGTCACAAAATAATCATAGCACAATAGGTTTCATGAGTTAATCATGTCAAAATAAGGAAATTCAAATAGTGAATATGGCTATTATAATCTGCTAATCATCTAGGCGGGTAAAGACAATTAGCAGATTATAATAGCCATATTCACTATTTGAATTTCTTTATTTTGACATGATTAACTCATGAAACCTATTGTGCTATGATTATTTTGTGACCTTGTTTGCTTGTTATCACTTGTATAAATACACTCAACTGTAGTATGTCGTAATTTATATCTCTACTAATCTCTCATTGTTATTTATCTTTTTATTTATTTATTTATTTATTTATTGATACATTTAGCGCTGGAAAAGATATTCATTAAACAAAGTAATGTACCGCGAAATTCGAATAAAACATTGAGTTGATGGGCCGCGAAATCCGAATGGGAAGCGGCTCATAAACTACAATTTCAATCAATGTCGTAAGAACAGAAGTACATTAGACCATATAGCCAGATTACAACACTCGATAAAAAAGGGGAATGCCAAACATCAGTACACACCAGGTATCTTCCTCGACATAGAAAAAGCATTTGACCTTGTATGGCAGGACGGCATAATTATTCAATTAAGCAAACTTGGGATTAAGGGAAGAATGCGACACTGGATAAAAAACTTCCTAAACAACAGAAATTTTAAAGTTCGCATAGGAAACACCCTATCCACCGACCATCAACTAGACAACGGTACCCCTCAGGGAAGCGTCATTAGCCCCACCCTTTTTAACATCCTCATCAATGGCCTAGCCGATGAAATTGACATGAAACATCCAGAAGTAGAACAGTCCCTATTTGCTGACGATTCTGCCCTCTGGAAAACCGCACGTTCCATCAAAAAACTTACAGGTATAATGCAAAAAACACTAGATACAATTAGCGGTTGGGCGGATAAATGGGGCTTCAAATTTTCCAATAAACACATTGACGCTAAACTAACACTAGGAGGTCAGAAAATTGAATTCAAAAATAGTGTTAAATATCTTGGTATGATCTTTGACAGAAAACTCACATGGAAAGACCACATCGATCAACTAGTTCTTCGGTGCAATAAAGACCTGAACCTCATGAGGTGTGTGTCTGGGACAAACTGGGGAGCGAGTAAATATAGTTTGATGAAATTATACCAAACGCTCATTAGGTCAAAAATAGATTACGGGTCCATCGCCTACCAATCAGCATGTAAGACACAACTAAAAAGAATAGACAGCATTCAATATTCTGCCCTAAAAATAGCTACTGGAGCCTTCAAGGGAACCGCCCTATGTAGTCTTCAAATAGAAACCAATGAGAAACCTCTTCATTTAAGACGAGAGGAACTGTCCCTGAAATATGCAGGAAAAACTAGAGCTAAGGGCGAAAATCACCCATGCCACAAAATTTTTGAAGATAAAAGTGAATATGAATATTTAAAGAAAAACTGGGAAAAAGACTCCGCCCCCCCTCGGCTACACCGTAAATAACCTATTCCAAGAGCACGAAATACCCATCGCACACATCTGCGACACAGACAAAATCATTAGACCACCCTGGGAATTAGAGTCGCCCCACGTGGACACATGTATTCACGACTACCTCACAAAGAAGGACAACCCAGACTTTATAAGAGCCACCACCCTTGAATATATCAACCAAAACTGGAAAAATTACATAAAAATCTATACAGACGGATCGAATAACACAAGTAATAACACAGGATCAGCTTTTGTTATACCTGAGCTCGACATACAAAATGGTTTCAAACTTCCAGACAATATGTCTGTATACACTAGTGAACTGATTGCTATAATTAAGGCTCTCGAATGGATCATCGAGCACAAACCAATCCGTGTGGTGATACTTAGTGACTCCCTTAGTGGACTCACATCCATTAAAAATTCTATATCTGACAGTAGACCTGATCTCATACACAAAATAGAATGTATATGTACACAAATACACAACGAGGGTATAGACGCCATTTTAGCATGGGTCCCGGCGCATGTCAACATCAGAGGTAACGAAGCAGCCGACAAAACTGCCAAAGACAGTCTTGCTAAAGCTACACACGATGTGCCAATAGGATTAGGATATAAAGAACTCAACACTATCATTAGACGCAAAATAGATAGCAAGTGGCAAAAGGAATGGAACGAAGAAGAACGTGGACGGTGGTTATATAAGATCCTTGATGGAGAGAAAAGACAAGTCCAGGGATTCCAGTTAGACAATAAACGTGATGACCGCATAATCACCAGATTAAGACTAGGCAAAACCGGACTTAAATCACATCTGTCCATGCTTCTGAAAAACACCTCACCCCTCTGTATCGCATGCAACAATGTAGAAGAAACAATAGATCATGTCTTACTTGAATGCCCTAAACACTACCCACAACGCGAGACACTTAGAAACGAATTAAAAAAATTCAACACTCCCTTAACATTACCAGCGATATTAAACCCTAAGCCTCCCATTAGAAAACAGGTATTCAAGTCCTTAATAGATTTTATAAAAACTGCTGGCTATTATTCCAGTATATAACACTACCCCCGTGCATGCGCAACACTAACTAACAATGTCAGCATTGGCCAAAAATGTATCTTTTGGAATAAAATCTAGGCAATGTGGGCACCGGAGATACCATGTTCCGTGTGGGCCGGTTTCCACATTAGTCTCAAAAATCGGAGGCCAAGACCAATCAACATCCCTGCGACAATATTGGCCATAAATCTCTCTTTCGCAATAAAATAGGCAATGTGGGCACCGGAGATACCATGTTCCGTGTGGGCCGGTTGCCACATTAGTCTCCAAAATCGGTGGCCAAAACCAATCAACATCCCTGCGACAATATTGGCCAAAAATCTATCTTTCGCAATAAAATAGGCAATGTGGGCACCGGAGATACCATGTTCCGTGTGGGCCGGTAACCACATTCGTCTCCAAAACCTAAAGGCCGCTACCAATTCAACAACCAAGGACATAAATCATTAGCACACGTCCAAGAAACAACCACGCACACAGATAATGTCACTCACAAAAATGAATACTACACAGTGTTTCATCTTATACTTTCAGAAATGGAGATGAACACGATGAAGGTCCTCATCAAACAGACAACAAACAGAACACTGACGACGACAAAAATCTTTAAACAGCACCTCACGGCACACCGAAGACCAAAGACGGGCTGGACAAGACTCAAAACAGAAGACGGATGACGATCACAAGAATACCAACATCGCCGCACAACAAGAAACCTCCGGAACCAGAACATCACATCCTAAACCACACCGACACGCTACCCCATAGATAACACCGAACTGACGCCTTAACACAGAATATGATCCTTTGACTTTCACGCAATATAGGACGTAGACCTGCCGTCCTGTGCCCCAATACACACTCCAAGCAATTGCTACAGGCACAGATTTCTGGAAGAACCCACCCTGTTCCCAAGGGCGTCGTTAGTGAAGTCGATCCGAAAAATCCTGAAAACGCCCATGGTTCTCCCAGTTTTTTCTGGACGGCTTTGTGCGTTCAAAGGGGTACCAAGACAAAGGAATCATACACGCTATTACAGTGAACTCATATTTACCAGTATAACTTAACCAAAAATCAAAATGAGACTTACGAACTTGTACATATAGCGATTCTTATTTACTTCTATTTATATCTCCTACTAATCTCTCATTGTATTTATTTATTTATTTATTTATTTATTTATTTATTTATTTATTTATTTATTTATTTATTTATTGTTAGCACTGGAAAATAAATTCAATAAACAAAGTAATGTACCGCGAAATTCAAATAAAACATTGAGTTGATGGGCCGCGAAATCCGAATGGGAAGCGGCCCTTAAACTACAATTTCAATCAATGTAGATCATTAGCTTTGAAAAAGTTGGAAGTATCTCCAACGAAACGTCAGCTCCACAGCAATAAAGAAGTTGTTATCCATAGAATAGCCTTGTGTTATATACGCCGACTTCTAAATGCCTATCAAAGAAATTTTCTTAAAATGTTAAAATATATAATATGATTTATATGTTATCACTATGTGATCCATTATATTGTTTAAAAATGTGCTTTTTAATATATGATGTGCCTAATTATTTAAAGACTATGTTCAAAATAACCTAAAGGTATAGGGTGGGGGAAATGTCCATTGGAGGAAATGTTTACTGGGGGAAATGCCCACTGGGGGAAATGTCCCCTCCTTCCTATATATATGTGTACTATATATGATTTCTTACGAATGTAAAAAACAAACTTAAAATATTGACAAATACTTTTTCTTATTTACATTAAGCTTAATTGAACATGAGTTTTCCCTAGCTAGATTTAAGATCTATAGCGGTACTGTTAACGAGATATATGATTTAGTAAAATTGTAACAAAACTATAAATAAAGCGTTTTTGATGATTATCTTTTCTTTAGGTTACTTCCAATAAATTGACGTGATTTCAAAGAATAACCAATGGGTTCAATGAAGACAAAATAAACATCAACCTTAGATGATATTTTGTGGCAAATATGATAATAGGTCTTTCAAATTTAATCACCGATTTAAATAATGACATCACTCAGCATATTTCATACATAATGTCTGTAACTAGGTAAAAGTTATTTTGTTTAGTTTATTTTTATACTGAGTTAGCCTGTTGCCGGAGTGGAATCATCCGTGCTTGACACGGAAAGTCATTGTATAGTTTGTCTTTAAAACCACTGATTAAAATACCATCATTCAACAATCCTCACATCTTTGTTATTCTGACTTCAGCCTGTTGCTCGAGTAGAATGAATAATTAGAATCACAGAGAGAGAGAGAGAGAGAATTTGGATTCAACGGCGTGTTCAGCAATATTTCAGTTATATAGCGACATAACTATATAATTCTTACTGCGTATTTTATTGTGTAATCATGCTAAATTATAGAAAACAAAACAAGATAAGAAAAAATCAACTTTATTACACATTCGTACGAAATCATAGTACACAAATATATATATATATGAAGGGGGAAATGTCCGCAGGGGGAAAGTCTGCAGGGGAAAATGCCCTTGGAGGGAAATGTCCGCGCACCGTCGATGTAAGGCCGTCTATGCAAGAAATTCTAATGGCGCATAAGCTTGTTATCGGCATGAATCAGGGTACAGATCGATATACCTGTTGAAATATCCACGCGGCCAGATTTCTATACTTTACCCCACTAATTCTTGAAGTATTTGAGTCTTTATAAGATCATAATCTAAGATTGATGATTTTTCAAAATCGTGTTCATTTCAAATGTGTTAGACTTGCGCTAAGTCTATTAATTAAAAACACACCGCGAACATGCCATCTTTCGCTAATATTCCTTGACTGCGCATACACACCATGACGTCATCTCCAGTTTAAACCACTCCAGTTGTAGTCTACTCCACGAGCGCTTCAATATGACACATTGCAAGGTCCATTTAAACCACGTACCGTAAACATGCACATGTGTACCCCAAAATATCCTTTCTCTACTACTCTACAACTGCGCATGCGCACCATTACGCCAAGCGTGATCTACTCCACCAGCTTCAAGATGAGTCCCTGCACGGCCTATTTGGACCCAGGATGGCCCACCTATTGCCCAAAACGTCCAGCCTGGTGAGCGTGATTGTGCACCATCACTTTCCAGCGAAATTCAACCAATGGCTTCGATATCTTGTACATTACAGCGTGCAAGAGAACGAACAAATACCCACACCCTAAACTTTGCTCCACAAGAAAAAATATTCATGTGGAGTCAAGTAAAGTCCATTTTCCCGATTTTTTGCACCCTGGAAAGTCCGTTTTTCCTGACCGACATTGAAGTGCGCTCCAAACTGAGACTCATTTTGGCCATGGTTAGCCAACCTTTACCCAAGTGATTGAGTGTGTTTTTCCGCATTTTTTTCATGAAATTCCAAGATTTACATCCCTTTCACCAGTCACATGACTTAAAGTGACCTCTCTACTTTGCAATGGCAACCCCTTGACCCAAAGTGACCCTCCCACCTTTATTTACCCACAACAGCAATCTGACCAGATTTCACCTTTTCCTTCTACTCATATAAATGTAAAATATTAGTTTAGTCAGTATGTGCATAAGTTCTCCGTGACAAGTATAGTCTGTCATTCAGTGTTCAGCTGTCCCCTTCATCTGTCCGCATCCTTAATTCAAATATCTAATTCGTATATAACAGCACTAGCACCAAACTGAAAAACGGTCAAAATTGTACATTAACATACGTTCGTTTCTTGCATCGGCTAATTTCCTGAAAGAGACAGCTCTTTACTTTGGGTATCGATGAAGACTCCCTAATCGTG
The DNA here is from genome assembly GCA_036873755.1 of Hanleya hanleyi. Classification (NCBI taxonomy): domain Eukaryota; kingdom Metazoa; phylum Mollusca; class Polyplacophora; order Lepidopleurida; family Hanleyidae; genus Hanleya; species Hanleya hanleyi. Next base: position 7,225 of record JAVTVY010050933.1, read on the forward strand.
CTCATTGAAAATAAATCAAAGGTAAGTCGACAGTATTAAATGGATCTTATATGTACATTCATTTCTTCAAAAGAAACAAAACTATGGCAGATTTACTTAACCTGAGATATTTGTCAGATTCAAAGTATTCCTTTAACAATATACAGAGGACCCGAGATGGATGCTGCACCAATATCACTGTCAGTCCGGTGCATTTCAATATTGAGCTCCTCTTTGTGATATTCTTTACCCAAACAAACACAACAAGCCCCGAATTTGCTTGTGAAAGGTACAGCATGCACACCCTCCATAATGCAGGTAACCAGCTCTGCCAATCTAACTAACGTTAAATTCTATTTGCTTCTCCATCTGGATATTTGGCTTGTGGGATCTAACAGGCTTGCACTAACTCGAGCGTCAAACAGTCCTGAGAACTATTCATAGTGCTTTGAAGCGGACATTAATAGTAGGGTAATTTTGGTTGGCCCAGCTGAATTAGACACCACGCTGGCGGGATATCTTTTAATTTTGCTGCGGCCCAGCCATTGTGGCGCCATAATGCGACTGGTTGTTTGGTATAACCTGAGGGTGAACGGAGACGGTGACTCTATCCCTCCTCCACGACTGCAAGTGGATTAGTCCGAATACGGCCGTAATGTCATAAGGATGTTAATTGATGCATGGGCTCTCTGAACTCAAAATTCAACTGAAATAAGTAAGGTCCTATATAGCGACAGGTAGCATTGGGGATTATTCAAAGGATATTAATTTATTAAGATTGCCAGCCCTGCATGCAGATGGGAGCAGTACAGCTGTTACTCGAACCCTCCGTTTAAAATAAGAGCCGCTGGATGGTAGGCGTTCGTGTGTGATACGCCACCTCCAGGGTATCTCGGCATATTTGGACGAAGGTCTAGTTTATGCGGAGAAAAAGGTGGAGGACAAACCCTTTGAAGTTCCGAGAGTAAACAACATCGGAGTGTCTTCAAAGTCAAAACAAATGCGAAGACGAGCACGTAACTGCAAAACAATAAGAGGAAACGAAATAAACAACACATTTGGGCATATTCAGAAAGGTCATGAGGTCACAAAGCTGTTCGGAAGCCTATTATGTTTTTCGTCCCAACGGGAGCTTGAATTTGAATGTTTGTGTTGATGGAAATGGAGAATTGATGATGAATAATATTATAATAAATAAATAAAAGAGGAGGGGATGCTTTCTAAAATAATATTCCAGAAAGAGTGACGCAAGGGTTACGCAAAAGGGATAGTGGACGTCACCACAAGAGACATAATTATTTCCGGAATATTATTAAGGGAAGAAATTATCCCATTTGCATTCATTTATTCTCATATTAGTCATCATCAATTCTCTATTTTCATCAATTCAAACATTCAGAGTCAAGCTCCTGTGCTTCGTCCTGGTGAATTCGTCTCCTGTCATGGTTCGACTTTGTCAGACGAACTATGACTTTGGATGACGAGTATTACAGAACCGCGCTGCTGTACAGGTATATCGAATGGAAGGAACAAACATTCAATGTTGTTTTATTTTTGCTGGTATGCAGGGTCGGTGAGGTTTCACAATTAACTGAAATGGTGATATTAAAACGACTGAGAGAAAAAGTCTGCATATACAATAAATTTGTCATTTTTTCTTTTCTTAAAATGTTCATTGAAGCTGTTTCTCACGGTTCTTCTGGTCTCGCTTTAGGACGAATTATCATTTCGAACTGACATACCGTGACCGTCACATATGGCGTGTGCGTGTGACGAGACAATGTGATGTATACAACAATGAGCATGAATGAACATATATATGCGATTTATCAACTGAACAACTGCCATTACCGGTATAATATGATCGTATTACTTGGTGTTCTTGCCTGACCTCAGTTTAGTATACAAGATTTTTCAGAAGAGCGTTTTAAAATTCTTATTATTTAAAGCTGGAAAGAGTCTCGATTATGTTACCTATTTAAAGATGTGTACAGATTTCAATTTACAGACTCTTAGCCACCGAAGAATGATTTTAGATTTGTCACTTTTACATGGTATTGTCAATGCACGTTTTAACTGTTCTTATCTTCTTAGTCAGATTCCATTTTACGCTCTTTCAAGGAGACTTCGTAACTCTTCATTTTTTATACCCTTTTCTATAATCGGTCTTAGAAAACACTCGTTGGTCCCTCGTGTTCTAAGATAATATAATTATGTTTCACCTCCAAGCAGACTTTTAAACGGTGCATCTATAGTTACTTTTACATACAGCTAATTTTATTCATTGAAACTATCATTCATGTAAACTCATATATTGTTTTTACGATTGTTGTATTTGTTTTTATTTACTTATGTTCCACAATGCTTCGTAAATTATGCAGTCACACTTGTTAAATTATACGCACAAATGTATCTTAAATATCCACCTCATGCACCGTGTATATAGCGAATAACCTGTAACTGGATTTCGGTCCGTTGGTTATTTATTGAATAAAGAAAAAGCAATACAATAATCTAAGTGAGAGTCCTTGTCAGAATGTTATGTTTCTGGTTTGTCCTATCAAACGCTAGCTGGACGGCAAATTCCTACTGGAAATAATTTATTGAACACAGATTTGCCAGAGGTAAAAAGAAAATGAACTAAATCTTGTTGGTAGATGATATCTTGTAGATGATATCTAACGACCTGAATGAAAGAGAAAACTTCAAAATTGACGTACGTTTCAGTTTTGAAATTTCACCAGGTAGGCCTGGACTAACAAATTATTTCGATCATTGTCTAAATATTTATTCATTCTATGCATAGGGCGCTTATATATAACGTCCGGCATAGATAACTAACATACCAGTATGTGTTTACAAGTCGACCTTGTTCCGTGTGGGACGGTTCATCTGCTTCAGATTCGCTGTCCCTCTGTTCCACCTCATTTCGGTCGTTTGGTACGGGTCCAAACTGATACGGCAGAACGTCAAGATGTCCATTTATGTCCTCTGTATATAGATCATCATCACTGGCATATACCTCCATGGTTTCGAATCGTTTCGATTAATTATACAGCGATATACGCGATGGAGTAATCGCAAATCCACAGCTTAAGGATGTCCGCTGGTGGTAAATCAAAGTAATTAACTTTTTGAATAATGTGTGTTATTGCATTCATAATTGTGTAATATGAGGAAAAACAAAGAAAAAAATATAGGTTGGTGTGCATTTTTTAGCTGTAGGCAACGTTAAGTGGACTGACCCATGCTCAATTTGATAACCCATAAAGCATAGGGAATAGCCCTAGTTTTGAAGCATATTCATGAAAAATTCATATAAATAGTATTTAACTTTTTCTTATATTCTAACTGTTTGCAGATAATCACAATGTCTATCAAAATTTATCAAATTGGATTGATGTTGGTGTGCAAAATTCTCGGCTAGAAGGCTTTTAAAGGAAATCCCCATCTCTTAACCTAGGGAAGGGAGATAACCCAATAGAAAAACTGTCAAAATGGCTGCCAAAGTCAAAAACCACCAGCGGACATTCTTAATATATAGCTCAGACAAGGTCACGTGACGCCTAAGCTCATTAACGGGTTAACTGACGGAAATTGAGCTACATGTCTTTAATTCAAAAGGCTTAAATATGCCCTCAGGGGACAAGGACAATTTTTTTTATAAATTTTTTTAGTTAAGTACTAACTCTTCTAACACATATTCCAGAGAAAAAAATATTGATAAAAATCCTTTAAATAATCACGAATGATCTTTGAATCCAGCAAGCTAAATAATTAACAAACCTTGTCAGATATAAACTTTCTGACATATCAAATTGAGTTAAACTCTACGTCAGCTGCCTGCCATGCAGGCTCATTCCGGCTCATTGTTTTCCCGAAATCATGTTTTCCAGATAAGATTTCTGGGAATATTATATAGAGGATTTTCATAATCGATTTTGTATTTTCAGGAAGGAATGAATGTACTTGTATTAGGCATACATAAATTATGAACACCTCAGACTTGTAAATAATCACTCTTATTAACAATGTATTAACTACATAATTTCTATATATCATTATTAAGGATATAAATACAGATTGTCGTGTGTTAAAAATCGCCCTATATAAGAAAAAACCGTATATACAAAGTTAATGAACTTCGATCATGCGTCTGGAAAGCCTTCCACAATCTGTTGGGCTATGATAATTGTTTGTGTTCAGTTATGCCAAATTTTATATTTCGGTTCGATAGGGGAAGTGCTACCTAAACTATTTATACTAGGACCATGACTGGTTAACTATAAGCATTTATTAGCAATTCGATAAAATTATATTTTAACGTTTAGCATCGACATGCCCATCTTGGTAACGTTCACCATGGGTGCCTATTACCGGTGTCATTAAATGCTTTAGAAATGTGCTCCGGCTATGTGAGGCAACTGATACGTTTAAATTATACCTATTTTATACCTATTTATACCTATTGATTTTACTGAAGCATGCAATAATAATTCACATGGATGTCGCAACGTTGTGAATAAAACGATTACATTTCCATAACCTTCAGTTGTCTGTATCATGCTATCAAATGTTATTCAACTGTGAGATTATATTTTTGCTGTTTGGTAAATGTTGGTTAATAAAATTCAATTTGTTTGATTACATTTGTCTATGTAGCATAAATTTGCTCATATATTAATTATATGAGCCACCGTTCCATACAGTACAGAATATATGGTGAATATAATTGTTACATTTAATTTCCTGCGAAGTATATATCTCATAGTGTGAAATATAACCGAAATATTTATCAACACGCGTGTCGTATATTAAACGTCTGCAAATTAATGGGTTTAATCTACACATGATGTCCCAGTGTGGCTTATATAATTGCATATAATATAATTATTTGCATATCTATCTCCTGTGTACGTCATGCTGAGCCATAAGGGCCTGTCCAAGCTGGAATATCTAATGTCCACATATAGTTAATATAATAGCAAATGTATGACGCATATAAGTGAAATATATGGCAAATGATGCAGATTTACAAACGCTGGTAAATGATGAAGCAACGATGTTTATTTACTACAGTTGGTAATACAGTATCATCCATATATTTTCTGTGTTGACTTGTCATTTAAATACATTCGTCTATATTTGTCTTTCCATTGAGTCACCATACGTACACCAGGGTCTCGATGTGTATGTTAAAAGCATGCAAATTATATCCGCATATTTTAATATTTACAGGTCCGTTTAAACTTTTGCAAATATAACAGTTATATTCACCTTACAATCACTGATGATGTTAACTAATTTCAAATCAAGATTTTCGTGTAGTGTAAATGAACAAACATTATTAAAAACTTAATACCTGTACATTCATAGGACTATCATCGATATATGTTACTGCTCAACACACAGAATCATTAAAACAGCAGCGACGAGAAATTCTGGAATTCTAAGAATGGTCCGGACTAGTGGCCAGGTGGTGATATGTTGGTGAAGTTGAGCATCAAATGTTCCCCGGAAGCAGGGCGGTAATTACTCACACCTAAAATAACACGTAACAATAAAAATCAAAGATTCTCTGAAAATAGTACTGATAAAGCCCCAGTCACACTGTCAAGAATTGGGTAGGCGAATCACCGCGAACTAGAAAATCGTGTTTATTCTTGGCAATTCGTACTTTCATCTTGCGAGTTCGTCGCAGATCGTGACCGTTCTTGCCTATTCTTGGAGGGAGTACGAAAGTTTTGAAATGTTCAAAACATTCGCCGGCCAAGTACGATTAAATGGTATACGTATGGCATTCTTGGCACCATCCTACTGCGTTCTCGCATGCATTCTCCTCCTATCGTGTATATTCTTGGGTAGTCGTAGTAGTTCTTTCGGTCACAAATCAGCAAGAATGCCGTATGAATTGTACGATGATAGTTGGACGCATTCTACGCTTCTTGTACGATCATACTGCGATACTGAGAAGAATTCAACACGATGTGTGGCAACAGTACTACGAATACCCACGACAGTACTACGAATAACCAGGACAGTACTACGAATACCCACGCTGGCGCTACGTTTCATGAGGAATAGGCTACGCTTCCTCGCGAATCTCGTGCTATTTCATAGGATTGCTCCACGATCTCTCGCGAAGACCATCGTATGTTGTACATTTCATAGAAGACGGATCATATATATATAGGTTCGCGTGGCCTCCTGGGGTGTCGTGTCACAGCGTAACAGGTTCGTACTGCATTCGTACTCACATCGTACTGCATACGTGCTTATTCGTAGCAGATTATAGAGCATTCGTAGTGGGTTCACGGGCTGCCGTGTTGATGCGTATGGCGTTCTTCATTAAATCGTACTGCATGCGTACTCATTCTTGATGATTCTTGTTAAATGCTTATGGCTGTCATACACGGAACCTACGGCATGCGTAGGAGATTCATAGGACAGTTTCAAAGAGGCCCTCTACAGGCGAATAGACACGAATCGACAAGATTAAACTATTCGTGGTCATTTGCCGACATTCTCCACCCAATTCTTGACAGTGTGACTGGGGCTTAACGAATGATTTAGTCATACGAGTGAACCATTGTCGAGTAAGACATTCATGTTCTATTTTGACGTTTCCAAATCATCTTTTGCCTGGACCAGATACCTTCAGGTATTTCGGTAAATTCCTTTGGAGCATCATAATTACCAAGCCTACGAAGACGAGACTGACCTTCATATTGACGTTCAAACTGGATGGAATTTTGAAAACGCGCGTATTCCATTTTTCCTAAGAAAGTTCTGCGCATTTTCTTCCTAAAACAAAGGGCAGTGCATTTGCAAAGAGAAGACAATCTCCAAATTGTTTTCTTTTTATGGTCATGCGAGACCTACTTTTGCGAAAACGCTTAGTCAAAATATTGCGTCTCCTCTGTCCGAGAAGAAGCATAGAGTGCGGACAATTCACTCAGGGGGGAGCTGAGCTTTTGCCGAACCTTCCAGTGTACTAATGACGAACTTTCCACTCTGTCCCCCTCCCCCCTCCCGCCCTGTCCGGGTGAAAAACGTTCCAGTGTGGGAGCCTACAGGGCGGACAATGCGCTTAGGGGGAATCTGATCCTACAGCACACGCTCCAGAGTACTGCGCCCCATGTCCCAGTGGAAGCATGCAGGCGGGACAATTCTCTCAGGGGGCAATATGAGCCTATATCGTTCCAGTTCCAGTGCCCCCCCCCCCCACCCCGCGTCTGAGTGGAAACATATAGGGCGGAGAATTCGCTGAGGGGTAGATCTGAGCCATTATGAGAAGTTCCATGGTACTGAGTCACCCTGTTTAAGTGGAAGCAAACCGGATGGACAATTCTCTCAGACGTAAGTAGTAGGCAGAATTGATTGTGAGGGTGATGACGTCCCTTCCGGGGTCACACGGAGGTCACGTGACTTCCGGAGCGAGATACTTCCGGGTCAAAGGGAATTTCCGGGCCAAAATATTTGCACTGCTGCTCTGTCAAGTATACGACCACCTACTGTTGACCGGAACGATCAGTCGGGTCTGTGTTGAGCACGAATTCGACAGGATACACACGGTCTAGCGGAAACACGTCTCGGTCGAACACTCCTTGAAATACCATGCGTGTCCCTGGGTCATTCTCCAACACGGTGGTAATCTGGTCTGTTAGGAGGCAAAACCATACAGGACACAATCCTCGAAACAATACCTCGACAATCAATGAACAATATTTTGACAATTAGTGGATAATACCTCAGAAATCCTCGAACAGTGAACAATACTTGAGCAGTTCTGGGACAACACCTTCGGCAGAGCTCGGAACAATACCTCGGCAATTCCCGGAACGTGGGACGTCAAGAAATTAGCTGCTTCACGATGTTTGACTGTCCGACCTGTTCCAAATCATTTACGAACCTGGATCATAAACGACACCACGTGTCGTCTATTCACAACAACAGAGAGTATACCTGTACGACCTGTGGAAAAGCTAATCAACCGCCTGGAAAATCTACGGCGTCACAAAAGGACAGTCCATGGGGCACCCAAGCATCCATGCGAGGAGTGTGGTCGCCGTTTCAAACTGCCCAGTCAAGTAAGACACCATCAGCGGACCATCCATGGACACACACAGCCCTATCCTCCATCTGATACGGCACCCAGCGGTTCCATTTCTGACCACGGTTTCATCGAAGATCCGGCGGATATTCCTTCAAATGTAGTTCCTTATACCAATATAGTGAATGACACCTATCGACGCCGTTAGTCCCATATACAGCAATGCTCCCAACTGGAGCTTCACGACTGCTGTAATAACCGGTTGGTCGATCTAGCTCAACTCTCTATCTATATGGAAGCCATCTTTTCAGAAAACACTACAGACTTAAAGTTGAATCTGGCGTTCGAGTATTTGCTGTGTCATAAGGAAATCAACCAAGTTCAGTACGTTTACCTGAGCACTAACATCCGGGTATTTGACCAGCTTAACGAATGATTTAGTCATACGAGTGAACCATTGTCGAGTAAGACATGTCATACGTATGCTACCGGTACCATAGCTGAAGCTGATGAGACATTCATGTTCTATTTTGACGTTTTCAAATCATCTTTTGCCTGGACCAGATACCTTCAGGTATTTCGGTAAATTCCTTTGGAGCATCATATTACCAAGCCTACGAAGACGAGACTGACCTTCATATTGACGTTCAAACTGGATGGAATTTTGAAAACGCGCGTATTCCATTTTCCAAAGAAAGTTCTGCGCATTTTCTTCCTAAAACAAAGGGCAGTGCATTTGCAAAGAGAAGACAATCTCCAAATTGTTTTCTTTTTATGGTCATGCGAGACCTACTTTTGCGAAAACGCTTAGTCAAAATATTGCGTCTCCTCTGTCCGAGAAGAAGCATAGAGTGCGGACAATTCACTCAGGGGGGAGCTGAGCTTTTGCCGAACCTTCCAGTGTACTAATGACGAACTTTCCACTCTGTCCCCCTCCCCCCTCCCGCCCTGTCCGGGTGAAAAACGTTCCAGTGTGGGAGCCTACAGGGCGGACAATGCGCTTAGGGGGAATCTGATCCTACAGCACACGCTCCAGAGTACTGCGCCCCATGTCCCAGTGGAAGCATGCAGGCGGGACAATTCTCTCAGGGGGCAATATGAGCCTATATCGTTCCAGTTCCAGTGCCCCCCCCCCCCACCCCGCGTCTGAGTGGAAACATATAGGGCGGAGAATTCGCTGAGGGGTAGATCTGAGCCATTATGAGAAGTTCCATGGTACTGAGTCACCCTGTTTAAGTGGAAGCAAACCGGATGGACAATTCTCTCAGACGTAAGTAGTAGGCAGAATTGATTGTGAGGGTGATGACGTCCCTTCCGGGGTCACACGGAGGTCACGTGACTTCCGGAGCGAGATACTTCCGGGTCAAAGGGAATTTCCGGGCCAAAATATTTGCACTGCTGCTCTGTCAAGTATACGACCACCTACTGTTGACCGGAACGATCAGTCGGGTCTGTGTTGAGCACGAATTCGACAGGATACACACGGTCTAGCGGAAACACGTCTCGGTCGAACACTCCTTGAAATACCATGCGTGCCCCTGGGTCATTCTCCAACACGGTGGTAATCTGGTCTGTTAGGAGGCAAAACCATACAGGACACAATCCTCGAAACAATACCTCGACAATCAATGAACAATATTTTGACAATTAGTGGATAATACCTCAGAAATCCTCGAACAGTGAACAATACTTGAGCAGTTCTGGGACAACACCTTCGGCAGAGCTCGGAACAATACCTCGGCAATTCCCGGAACGTGGGACGTCAAGAAATTAGCTGCTTCACGATGTTTGACTGTCCGACCTGTTCCAAATCATTTACGAACCTGGATCATAAACGACACCACGTGTCGTCTATTCACAACAACAGAGAGTATACCTGTACGACCTGTGGAAAAGCTAATCAACCGCCTGGAAAATCTACGGCGTCACAAAAGGACAGTCCATGGGGCACCCAAGCATCCATGCGAGGAGTGTGGTCGCCGTTTCAAACTGCCCAGTCAAGTAAGACACCATCAGCGGACCATCCATGGACATACACAGCCCTATCCTCCATCTGATACGGCACCCAGCGGTTCCATTTCTGACCACGGTTTCATCGAAGATCCGGCGGATATTCCTTCAAATGTAGTTCCTTATACCAATATAGTGAATGACACCTACCGACGCCGTTAGTCCCATATACAGCAATGCTCCCAACTGGAGCTTCACGACTGCTGTAATAACCGGTTGGTCGATCTAGCTCAACTCTCTATCTATATGGAAGCCATCTTTTCAGAAAACACTACAGACTTAAAGTTGAATCTGGCGTTCGAGTATTTGCTGTGTCATAAGGAAATCAACCAAGTTCAGTACGTTTACCTGAGCACTAACATCCGGGTATTTGACCAGCTTAACGAATGATTTAGTCATACGAGTGAAACCATTGTCGAGAGTAAGACATGTCATACGTATGCTACCGGTACCATAGCTGAAGCTGATGAGACATTCATGTTCTATTTTGACGTTTCCAAATCATCTTTTGCCTGGACCAGATACCTTCAGGTATTTCGGTAAATTCCTTTGGAGCATCATATTTACCAAGCCTACGAAGACGAGACTGACCTTCATATTGACGTTCAAACTGGATGGAATTTGAAAACGCGTATTCCATTTTTCCAAAGAAAGCTCTACATTTTCTTTCCTAAAACAAAGGGTGCAAAGAGAAGACAATCTCCAAATTGTTTTCTTTTATGGTCATGCGAGACCTACTTCTTTGCGAAAACGCTTAGTCGTATTATGTCTCCTCTGGTCCAGAAGAAGAGGAGTGTGGACAATTCACTCAGGGGGAGCTGAGCTTTGCCGAACCTTCCAGCGTACCAATGACGAACTTTCCACCTGTCCCCCCCCGCCCTGTCCGGGTGAAAAACGTTCCAGTGTGGGAGCCTACAGGGCGGACAATGCGCTTAGGGGGAATCTGATCCTACAGCACACGCTCCAGAATACTGCGCCCCATGTCCCAGTGGAAGCATGCAGGCGGGACAATTCTCTCAGGGGGGAATATGAGCCTATATCGTTCCAGTTCCAGTGCCCCCCCCCCCACCCCGCGTCTGAGTGGAAACATATAGGGCGGAGAATTCGCTGAGGGGTAGATCTGAGCCATTATGAGAAGTTCCATGGTACTGAGTCACCCTGTTTAAGTGGAAGCAAACCGGATGGACAATTCTCTCAGACGTAAGTAGTAGGCAGAATTGATTGTGAGGGTGATGACGTCCCTTCCGGGGTCACACGGAGGTCACGTGACTTCCGGAGCGAGATACTTCCGGGTCAAAGGGAATTTCCGGGCCAAAATATTTGCACTGCTGCTCTGTCAAGTATACGACCACCTACTGTTGACCGGAACGATCAGTCGGGTCTGTGTTGAGCACGAATTCGACAGGATACACACGGTCTAGCGGAAACACGTCTCGGTCGAACACTCCTTGAAATACCATGCGTGCCCCTGGGTCATTCTCCAACACGGTGGTAATCTGGTCTGTTAGGAGGCAAAACCATACAGGACACAATCCTCGAAACAATACCTCGACAATCAATGAACAATATTTTGACAATTAGTGGATAATACCTCAGAAATCCTCGAACAGTGAACAATACTTGAGCAGTTCTGGGACAACACCTTCGGCAGAGCTCGGAACAATACCTCGGCAATTCCCGGAACGTGGGACGTCAAGAAATTAGCTGCTTCACGATGTTTGACTGTCCGACCTGTTCCAAATCATTTACGAACCTGGATCATAAACGACACCACGTGTCGTCTATTCACAACAACAGAGAGTATACCTGTACGACCTGTGGAAAAGCTAATCAACCGCCTGGAAAATCTACGGCGTCACAAAAGGACAGTCCATGGGGCACCCAAGCATCCATGCGAGGAGTGTGGTCGCCGTTTCAAACTGCCCAGTCAAGTAAGACACCATCAGCGGACCATCCATGGACATACACAGCCCTATCCTCCATCTGATACGGCACCCAGCGGTTCCATTTCTGACCACGGTTTCATCGAAGATCCGGCGGATATTCCTTCAAATGTAGTTCCTTATACCAATATAGTGAATGACACCTACCGACGCCGTTAGTCCCATATACAGCAATGCTCCCAACTGGAGCTTCACGACTGCTGTAATAACCGGTTGGTCGATCTAGCTCAACTCTCTATCTATATGGAAGCCATCTTTTCAGAAAACACTACAGACTTAAAGTTGAATCTGGCGTTCGAGTATTTGCTGTGTCATAAGGAAATCAACCAAGTTCAGTACGTTTACCTGAGCACTAACATCCGGGTATTTGACCAGCCATTCATCATCATCAATCGAGCCTTCCTAGAGATGGTGCTGGCTCAAGTAGGCCAGTTGGATTCAACGCCCCAACACCCAATGGATGGTGAAGCGGATCACCAATGCCACCTTCTTCGTTACCAAACTGGCCGACCATCCCATCGGTGCCATCCTCCATCTCCCAGACTGGTTGAAATACACAGAAGGCATTATGCGTTAGTGTATGGAAGCAATGGTGCTTACACCGACCGGAAATGTTTACTCCGCTGTATCGCCATCCATCTGGACAAACTTCCAAACAGAGATGGTGAGCGAATGGCCGACAAATATTGGAAGATGTACTTGAAAGATCAGGAGATGGAAGCCCAGCACTTCCGGGGCGTGTCGTTAAGTAAACTCGATGCCATCGAAACACTCTTCAAAGTCAATATCTTCGTCTATAATCTCAGCCGTGAACTCAACGACGAGGGTCTTCGCTTCGTGGCTCACTTGATCCATTGATCCCCAGAGAAGTATGACACCACCACCCTCAAACTCAACCTTTACCATGAAGGGATACTCGGGCATTTCTCGTATATCGTCAACATGAACAAGAGTGCCCAATTCTACAGCTGCCAACAATGCCTTCGGGTGGTCAAACATCTATCCAATTACACAGACACGTGAATCTGTGATAACGCCATCAAACGAAAGAGCACACCCACCATTTTTGAGGAACTGGCCGATGAAGGGATAGTTGTTCCCTGTACACCGCTATTTCCCGTATCGGGCTGTCTATGACTTTGAATCCATCATTAAACCCATGGAGGCAGCGACCGCTAAAACCCAATGGACGTGACGCCATGTCCCACTGAGTGTGAGTATCCACACCAATCCCGTCTGTTTGGTATCTACTGGCGATCCCCATGACCTCATCACTCGAATGATAATGTACTCCAGTCATGCCAGTGTCGCGCACCAGATGGTAAACGTCCAACTGGTCCTGGATGAAATGGATGCGCGTATTCCAACATCGACCGACACTGACACTGAGGACGAAGAGGATGTTCCCGACAAACCTCCGAAGCGGTACGCCCAGAAACTCAAGCTGTGCTTACTGGAACATTTAAGTCAATTGCCTGTGATCGGATTTAACTCGGGACGCTACGATTTCAATCTCTTCAAGGTCTTTCTGTACCCCTAACTCTCCAAAGCCGGTAATGTAAAATTCATCATTAAGAAGACCAACGACCACGTGGCCCTTCCCACCACCATCCTTCGGTTCTTAGATGTTCAAAATTACCTGGCGCCCAACTACAGTTATAATCAGTGGGTCAAAGCCTACGACCTTACACAAACCAAACACCATTTTCCGTATAGCTACAGTTTCGATCGTCTGGACGAGGCGCAACTCCCACCTCGAGCCGCCTTCCACAATGACATGAAAGAAGAAGCGTTGTCCGAGACGACTTACACTGAACTCCAGCAAGTATGGATTCTGGAAGGCATGCAGATGTTCAGATTCTATCAGGGTATGGGAGTGGATATGTTAAGGAGAGTGTGAGTCTACCCGGATTCACGCTGAGGTATCTGTTTCACGATCTGCCCACGTTCTTCTCCCTCATTCACCAAAAAGATGCCGACACGCACACGTGCCTCAAACAGAACATCGTGGGTGGCTCGAGTCTGATATTTCATCGATATCACGCATTGACACACATTCGAGGAGGGAAACTGTGCGATAAGATCATCGGATTCGACGCTAACGCCCTGTACATATCCTGCATGGCGAAACCGATGCCGGCGGGGCACTACACGCGGTGGCTCCCCGGAGATGATCATTTCAAAGCACAACGGTCCCGTGCACGTCTGGCACTATACTACGATTGTGTCGGGCACTCCCTCAGCATCAACATCCACCATCAAGCCAACAGCCCCGAAAAGCGAATCGGTGATCAACGCCTTCCCATTGCCCTAGTCAATCAACGACCGACTGTCGTTCAGTTTCATGGATGTTATTGGTACGGACACGAGTGTGATCTCACGACCAGGGTCCGGAGACCTGTCTTATGCTTGGTCAACTTCGCCTTCTGTTTCTTTTAAGCACACGAGGGCGGGGTGTGGGCCACGTACAATAGTCCGGACCAAGTCGGGTGGGACAGTCTTTAGTACCCGGAGCTTCGGAGCATGCTTCAGTGCTCGAGCAGACGATTGTTATCGTCTTGTTATTTGAGCCAATCTCGGACTCGCGGTAGACGAATGCCGTGGGTTTCAGCGGCTCGATAAAGGACAGACGATGCATAATAAGCAGCCGAACTGTCGGGACTAACACCTTCTCTCGGCGCTTCATGGTGATGAATGATGAAGGACCCCGAGTGTATCGTGTATTTATAACGATGTCGATGTTCCTTTCTGATTATCATCAGGTTCTGCCACCGTTGTATATATCCTGGGTTGACAGAGCCTAACCGGATAATCTATGGTGTTGTCGTCATCCTACGACGGTGGACTACGGGTGTCAAGTGTCACATCTTTCACAGGAGTATATAAGGCATAGTCTCTTGCCATGATGCGATTGATAATTTGCTCATTGGGTTCTGCCGCCGCGTCAATCAGGGCACGAGCATAGCTCAACTGAACGGCTGACCGTTGATCCGGTGTAAACAGCTGGTCCACAATAGGTACCACTTTCTCGAAGGCTGTCCACAGATCAGGGTCTAGGTTGATGCTTCAAGTGGCGTCCTGGTAACGTTCCACGCGTACGAAGAACGGTCCACGGTGTACGTAGATGACGTTCTCTATGTGGATGAGGTTGCCGTCGAGTTCACCGCACAACATCCGTTTAAGTTTGGTCCAGCCGTCAGGTGTAGCGAAACCGTATTCGATGTGGATTCGGGCCCGACCAACAGACATCGCGGTCTTCCACAATGGTGACTTCATCCCCATAGCCGCGTAACCCTACGATGCGATGCGATGAATGTCGCACATTTTCACCAAGCCCGATATTTATACCCATATGGGGTGAGCTTTGGGTCATGACGACATGACGGACATAACCGGAAATGCCCTTTGACCCTGAAATGATCTTTGGCCTGGATGTGACCCGGAAATTACCTTTGACCCGGAAGTGATGTCACTGGAAGTGACGTCATCCGTGACGTCATCGCCACGTCACGCCATCACCCTCAATCTCAATACTCGGGAATTTCACCACTTCCTACTACTGGGATAGATCTGAGCCTATATGAGACGTTCCAGGGTACTGTGTCACTCTGTTTAAGTGGAAACAAACCGGATGGACAATTCGCTCAGGGGTAGATCTGAGCATTTAGGAGACATTCCAGGGTATTGCGTCCCCCTGTCCTGTCGAAAGCATAAACGGCGGATAATTCGCTCAGGGGGAAATCTGAGTCTATAGGAGACATTCCAGGGTACTGTGTCCCATTCCTGTCTGAGTGGAAGCAAACAGGGCGGACATTTCGATAAGGGACAGATCTGAGGCTTCTACATCAGATTGGCACAACTAAGAGCAGATTTTGTACATGCAATTAACACAACTGGTTAAGGGTGCCTGTCAAGGCAGACTTGATCGTGTGAAGAGAATCTGGAGAGAAGATATCATGGATTCTCCACAGAAATCCGCCGCCTATGTATTATGTCAGGACACAGGCCCGCAACACAAGAGTTTTGGGAGGTGTGGGCGGTGGTATTAGGGTGAAGTGTCGAAATATGGGGTCTCTATATATAACCCCATGCTTTATATAAATCCACATCATGGGGTTATATATAGAGACCCCATATTTCGACACTTCACCCTAATACCACCGCCCATACCCCCCAAAACTCTTGTTTTGTGAGCCTGTGGTCAGGACTAGGAGTATTATGTCAGACTTACCGAGTGGCGAGAATTTACCGTCGATCAGGAACGACCAGTACGTCGAATCGGCCGCATAGTCTCCAAAGAGCCCATTCACAGCGGTAATGAAGTATCCCAACTCAAAATTGTAGAATTTGGCATCGAACCTGTCAAATAAGAACGGTGTATTCTTCCATTACTTCTCGTCAGATATCAAACGAAATATCTGGTGTTATCGGTACAGATTGAAGAGAGTATACGAAAAAAAAAAGTTCCAGAAAATAGTATCAATTCATTTATACTTCTCTTTAGGGAATGTGTCTCTCCAAAGTTTCGAATCAGATAAAAATGTCCTAGCTGGGTAATAAGAGACGGGGCATTTCCCCACAATTTATGTTTCTTTTATACCACTGCTCAACTGTAACAGCGCAATCTACATCGACAACTACGCCACCATTTTTCCCACCACACCTGTTATGTTGCGTTCGATTAAACTTCTGTTTAATTCTGAGTGTTCATCTGAATTCATGCCAAGAAGAGGAAGGAGAACATGCCAAACACCAGTTTGATGTTTTCTCGATTGAACCTCACCTGAATGCCTTGTCGTTGTCTGCAGCCCTTTCCATTACTCGTATGAATGCTTCACATTGCTTCAGGACAATCTCCTGTTTGTGCTCAAATGCCGACTCAGAGAAAACATTCCGGACCGTGTAGTTGACAGATGCTGTCGTCCGCCACCAACGCCATCTACAATCAATCAGAAACTCTGGAAAGTGCCTAATGGAATAATTTCAAAGTTGAAAACATTTGATTGATACATTCAAATTTGACGATACAGGCGAAAGTTCCTATTGGTTCACGAGGGGAGGGGGAGGGGGACTGGACTAGCATTCCCCTGCCATCTTTCAATTTGGCAGATTCACTCCACCATATCGGCCTTATTCAACGTGATCATACCAAGAAGAGAGAACGAATCTTGCCTCCAGGCTAACTGCCATTTTTGCAGACTTTATCTGGACAACTTGTCGATCCTATTCCAATGACCATTGTTTTATTATTATTGATGTATAGCTCAAATCTTCCAAGTAAGCAACAATGTCTCTTTGAGTCCCATCCAGGAAATCGGTCGTGTCATACGTATTTTCAGACGATATAAACCTGTAATATCCAATTGTACTTCCTCACTTTGTGATCACTTCTTAGCAAAATCCGATATTTCCACATTGATCCTTGGATAATGCTGTCTTGTCCCGATGGCGACAAAACGTGGGCCAGCGCATGAGCTTTGGTTCGTTCTGATATCTCCCCTATAACATGGCGATGTTTTTTCAACTATTGATAACTGCTGTAAATATGATAATATGGATCAAATATTCCTCCTTCTCTAAGAAAATATCAGTACGCTACATTCATGTTAATTTTGGCAACTTCAGGTCGAAAATATACCAATTATCATCGATTAAAACTATAGCCTGGGTTATAGATATAGGGAAGCGCCCGGATTTGACGAACCGGAGCTCATGCGGCCAGGCATGTGCCGTTGCACCGCCCGCTGCCATCGAGGCCAGACACCATTGTCCAGGGATTAATTGAATTAAAGTGGAAGTGCTTTCGGTGAAGTACATTAATGACAGCCGGTAAATAACATTAATGAAGAGCTGTTTTCACTGATAACCCTGTCGGACATGAAACCCGCTTGATCCTTGTTTATTTTTTTTCACAACACTTCTAATATCCGATGGGTTATAATAGAGTAACAGATTGTGTATGCCCAATTTAACAGCAATATGAGGCGCTAAGCAGATGTTTCATTCTTTTCTTTTTTTCTTTTTTTTACAACTTACTTTTGTACAATAGGAAGATTCTCTACACTACATACAGGATCACTCCAGAAATATTCGAGAAACGCTACAGTGAATCCTTCTGTACTTTCATACATTTTTCATACTAATGCCTCGTCGGATGACCACGCCCCCTACACTCTGTTTTATTTTTCGGTTACTTTTGGGATCGCTTGATTTTTTAAAATAACTATCTCAGGTCAATACTTTTCACCTCTTTTCAGAATTCACTTTTGGTATAACATTTCTTAGATTCGTTCAATATAATTCGCATAGTCGCCAAGGTGACAGCGATGCCTAACCTGGCTCTTCGGTAGACGATGACACTAAAAAAGGACCCCGAGGACGGGAATTGACGACTCATCCTAGATGTCCAATTACATTTGCACTGTGAGGCACGTGGCTGAATTTTGAACGAAAATACAAGGTCTCTATGCCCCATAATTGCATCGTATTTGAGCTCATAGTGAAATAAAGGCCTTTGATTGGTCGTATCTATATGTCATGCGACACTCGTGA
>JAVTVY010050934.1:0-27915 GCA_036873755.1 Hanleya hanleyi
GGTTACCGAGCAGTAGTTCGGTGCAGGACATGAGAGCTTCTGGACCTGGGCCTGATAGAAGTCCGGGATCGTAGTACATTCGTGAACATCCGGGCACTTTTACATCCGGGACTTTTACATCCGGGTACATCCGGGTTCTTGTACATCCCTGACTGTAGAACATCCGGGTACTCTTATGTTGGCCTATAAGAGCCGAAAGTTTTACGGCATTCATCATTTCCAGATCCACAGCCGATATGTTCTCTTGCACAACTTGCTCGAAGCGCTTTCATCGCCTGGACAGTTTGCGTTGTCACACACGTGCATGCCACGAAGTACCCATGCATACATGTGCGGATTGTGACATAGCCTTTAAGCATCCCAGTCAATTGAGTCGTCACCGAAATGTTATACACGGATCACGCTCGCCACTCTCGAGACCGGATATTTCAGTTTCTATCGGAATGCATCTGAGAATAGAAGAACCCATGGAGGTCGATTCGCCGCGGATTGAAGAGCCGATGGAGATTGATCTCAGTGTTGATTGAGAGAAGTAAGAGCTTCGAGCTTCAGTATCATGGATTGCCCGAAGACGTTTAGGTTACACTGAACGAAGATTGAACTTTCTGAAATGATGGCTTCTGATTGGTCGATAGGCCGGTCACCTCCCATCTAACTTCCGAAGAGTCACGGACGTCACCGAAAAGACACGGAGATGACCGGAGAGACACGGAGGTTGCCGAAAAGACACGAAGGTCACTGAAAAACGTATAAAAGTGGCAATTTTTTTTACGGCATTCATGATTTCCAGATCCACAACCGATATGTTCTCTTGCACAACTTGCCAGAAGCTGTTTACTCGCCCAGAAGACTTGCGACGACACGAGTCCTCCATCCACACTGGTACACTATATTCTTGTATAACCTGCGCACGGTCATTTAATCGGGAAGATGCTTTACTGCGCCACGAACGCTCACTCCACGAGGGTGCGAAGGAACAATGTTATGAATGTGGTCAACTCTTCAAACGACCCAGTCAGTTAAGACAGCACCAACGTTTGATTCATGATCCATCACCACGGTATGAGCGACAACTTTCCACTAAAGAGACACCCATGAGGGTCAGACCTAGTGAAGATGAGCCCGGGGAGACGAATGCCACTGATGATGCGATCACGGAGAGCCCGCCTATACACACAGTTCATAAGAGCCTAGATATCCAGCCGGTCCCTAGCATTACTGTTCCCAGTCATACTCCTGACAACAACGAACATTTTCTGGAAGATGCAGTGGATGTTCCCAGCGATCTCTTACCCGAAGATCATCCAGTGAGTGAGATGTATCGACGCCATTGGTCCATGATCCGGCACTGCTTCCACCGTCATCACCCTATATTGGACTTGTACAATTTCCGACTGACCGACCTCGCCCGTCTACGCAGCTACGTGGAAGCCATCTTCAATGACCAACCTACGTCCTTCACATTAAATGTAGCATTTGGGTACATCTTATGCCATAAGATGACGCGTGAATTGTGCTATTTCTATTCCAGTGCCATCAACCCAGTGTACGACCATCCTTTCACAATCACCAATCGGGCGTCGCTAGAGACGATGCTGGCCCAACTGGACACTGTGGATCCCTTGGAATGAACAGCGTCCCAACACCAAGTGGATAGTGGAGAGGGTCACCAATGTTACGTTCTTCGTGGTTAAACTGACCCACCACCCCCATCGGCTGAAAGTATTCACCCATGCACTGATAGATACTCAGAATGCGCAAACAACTATCTGAGGATATGTTTCCTCAACGGTATCCTGGCCTGCCCGATGACGATTAGAACAAACGGTTCAGGACAGTGGAGTGGGTCACAAATGTTACGTTTTTCGTGACCAAGCTGACCGACCAACCCATCGATTGAACGCGTCACCCGTGCACTGATGAATACCATAACATGCCGTGCATACTCTATATGTCTACATGCTGATCGTTGACTTGAGCTCAGTAAACACATGTAATAAAACATGGTGTTTGATTTTTCAATTTGTTTTGCTGTGAACATACTAAACATACCCAGGGCGGCTCCCCCAGCCTGGGTATGATGTAACATTGGGGATAATAAACTGTATGAACATTGCTGAACTTGTTGTTATTCATGTGGTATAATACAGCACAGATTCGGTATAACTATCTAAGGATATGTTTCCTCAACGGTATCCTGGCCTGCCCGATGACGATTAGAACAAACGGTTCAGAGCGAACACGGCCGAAGATGGAACTTTCTGAAATGGCGACTTCTGATTGGACAAGAGTAGCCGAGAATACATCTAACGGACAGGAACGAATATGACAGATACAAATGGTGGCCTCTGATTGGACAAGAATCTTCTTGAATTGTAAATATACCCAACGCGGCTCCCCCAGCGTGGGTATGATGTAACATTGGGGAGAATAAACTATATGAAAAAACTTCTTATTGTTGTTGTTCTCTCATGTGTCATCCTTGTTGTTGTTGTTGCTGTTGTTGTTCTCTCTCCGGTCTATATCATGGCGTTATGTTAGAGTGTTAAGGTGTAACGACGGGCGTTGACGGGCGTCACTGCATTTCGAAGAATTATGACAATTCCATGGAATATCGGAGCTTCTGAGCTATTTCACCAGGGCGTTGAAGCATTCAGAATGGCGTTGGTGGGCGTTGCTACAAGATGACACCTCACACGACGCATTCGCACCGCGGATGGTCCATGTCTACACCAAGTAACAACCTTCACTGCTAAAAAATGCCCACTTTCGCTACTACTCGTACTGATGACGTCACCAATGACGTCACAGATGCTGTGGCTATCCCTCAAATTGGGGTCTACACCCCGAGAGCTACAACATGACACCTCCCATGACGCATTCGGACCAAGGATGGTCCATCTCTACACCAAATACCATCCTTCACTGCCCCAAAATGCTCACTTTCGCTACTACTCCTACTGATGACGTCACCAATGACGTCACAGATGCTGTGGACAGCCCTCAAATCGAGGTCTGCACGCCGAAAACTACAAGATGACACCCCACACGACGCATTCGGACTGAGGATGAAGCATCCCTACCCCAAATACCTTCCTTCACTGCCCCAAAATGCACACTTTCGCTACTACTCGTACTGATGACGTCACCAATGACGTCACAGATGCTGTGAACAGCCCCAAATCGGGGTCTACACCCCGAGAGCTACAAAATGACACCTCCCAGGACGCATTCGGACCAAGGATGGACCATCTCTACACCAAATACCTTCCTTTCACTGCCCCAAAATATCCACTTTACTTACTACTCGTACTGATGACGTCACCGATGACGTCACAGGTGACGTGAACAGCCCTCAAATCAGGGTCTACACCCCGAGAGCTACAAGATGACACCTTCCAGGACGCATTCGAACCGTGAATAGCCCATCTCGACCCCAAATACCTACATGTACTGCCCCAAAATGGCCACTTTACTTACTACAACCAACTGCGCATGCGCAGATTGACGCGACTTGCACTTCAAAACACACCATTCTGACTCTAACCCACACAAGCTTCACTTTGACACCTTCCACGACCCATTCGGACCCATAGGGGTCCATCTCTACCCCAAACACACACCCACATACCCCAAAATGCCTGATTTCTCTACTACAACCAACTGCGCATGCGCAGATTGACGCGACATGCATTTAAAAACACGCCATTCTGACTCTACCCCACACAAGCTTCACATGGATACCTCACACGACCCATTCGAACCGTGAATAGCCCATCTCTAACCCAAACACACACCCACATACCCCCAAAATGCCTACTTACTATAATACGGGCCAGGCTGCGCATGCGCAGACTATTGAACACGGACGAACCATTAGTGTAGTCAAGTGCTCCTCCACGAGAGCTTCAAAATAAGACCTCACTCGACCCCATTGGACCATTAGGGACTCACCTAGACTCCAACAGGTCCACCCCGTATGACCCTATACACCCATAGCCATGCAGTATAGGCCTATGGGCCTACCCAGGCCTCGGTGACTTTTTTCAAAAATTTCACCGATTCGCTCCGGGACACTTCCTATCGTGTTCCAAATGACGAGACGTGAAAAACAAATCCAAACAACCCTACCGCAAATGTATAGAAGTAGATTTCCCAGGGGGACAAACATTGATCCTATACCCCCAGTATGGGTCTCGGTGACTTTTTCAAAAATTTCACCGATTCGCTCCGGGACACTTCCTATTATGTTCTAAATGACGAGACTAAGAAAACGAGACCCCACAACCCTACCGCAAATGTATAGAAGTACGTTTCCCAGGGGGACAAACATTGATCCTATACCCCCAGTATGGGACTATATGGGCCTATATCGTACTTTTTCAAAAATTTCACCGATTCGTGCCGGGACACTTCCTATCATGTTCTAAATGACGAGACGTGAAAAACAAATCCAAACAACGATACCGCAAATGTATAGAAGTACGTTTCCCAGGGGGGCAAACATTGATCCTATACCCCCAGTATGGGACTATATGGGGCTATATCGTACTTTTTCAAAAATTTCACCGATTCGCTGCGGGACACTCCCTATCATGTTTGTCTTGACGAGACTAAGAAAATGAGACCCCACAACCTATACCGCAAATGTCGAGAAGTAGGTTTCCCAGGATGGTCCTATACCCCCCATGCCCCATATAGGCATTTTCACGTAATTTAAAATAAAGTCCGTGTTCCGTATTTTTTCAGGAAAAATTTTACATGCACCCACCCATGCTTGAAATATACTTCACTTTGATACCTCATACAACTCCATCGGCCCATTAGGGGCTCCCCTAGCTCCAAAACGTCTAGCAGGACCCATACAAGGTCCAGTTTTCGACACTAGGTGACCACATCCCGAAGAAATGGCCAGTTTTCGACACCGGATGTGCCGCCATCTTGAACATACGTGCCGCCATCTTGGATATGGCCCATAATGCACCGGGTCAAAATACTCGTTTCTGATTGGCTGAGAGCTCTGTGACGGATTTGAAATACTCGCTTCTGATTGGCCGAGAGCTCCGCATTGCGTCTGCGCATGCGCAGAATGATATTCCTACCGCACACCCAACCCATCAGATGCCCCCTCACCTAGGCTTCACTTTGATACCTCACTCAACTCCATCGGCCCATTAGGGACTCCCCTAGCTCTCAAAACGTCTATTTCCATACCCTTGGGCCACCGCGCATGCGCAAAATGCCGATATTTCAACCCCACACCCAGCCCATCAGATGCCCCTTCACGAATGCTTCACTTTGATACCTCACTCGACCCCATCGGACCATTTTATCTAGGGACTACTTTTTCTCCGCGGAAGCTTTTTCCGCGACCGCATCACCGCCAGACATGACCGCATCACCGCGGATGAATACATCTTTATACAATTAAAATTAATTAATTAATTTATTTATTTATTTATTTATTCTGTGAAAACATGCAAATGTTCGAATCAAGGGAGATAACCCGAAATTTGTCAAAAATCAAAAAAGTGCAAACAGAGTTATCTATCCCGGCAAAATATGCGCTGTAATCACGGCTATATACTACTAGCGATGGTGGCTACAGTAGTCGGCGAATCATTTTCATGTGTCTGTATCCACACTCCATTGATTTAAAAGGTACAGCAAAACAATAAACTAGTGGGCTGACTGTATATAATTATATAACAGTCTGCTAAAGGGCGGTGTAACAAGCGCACTGATTGGCTAAATTAGAATCAAGACGCCCTTTATTGGAAGGGCTTTGATTGGTTACCGGCATTTACGATGGTAAGTCAGCAAGCCCGGTTAGTGGACTTACGCGTAACTCATGAACTGGTTTTTGGGATTGCTTGTTACTATCCAATCGCACACTGTTGAAAGTAGATCGAATGAATATGGATTAGCAGACCAAGCTCCAAATTGTCTCCACCACAGCGCATGCTACATATACATTACCGCCTTGACTGTAAGTCTATAACAAACATGACTAAGGATGCCGTGTGTTAGTTGGCTCGCTCATCTTGATATGTACATTGATCGTGTTAGGTGAAAATATATAAGGCAGATTTCATCTTAACATTCTAAATCAAATTATAATGGGATAATTTATAATTTATACCCCAAAATCAAATATATCAGTACTTTTGTCCAACCTGGTCAATTTAGCTCAATATTAACATGACAGAACAACTCACTCACTTCTTGCCAGTTGAACTATGAAAACTGAAAAACTTTTGAACATAGTTACAAAATGGAATGCATTCCAAGACCTGTAATATTTAAACAGAGGATTTGGAGTTGTAAAGCATAAATTTGAGACAAAAACGAAGTGCACAATGCATCATTGAGTGATGGACAGACACCGGTTTTTCGAACCTTTTTTCTCTGTTTGCAACAAGTCTAATTTTGCCCACCAAGCTAAAGATAATGATTTGCCTGTAGTTGTATTCCATCAATCCAAACAGGTTTCACCTATTTGCCGATTCGTTAAGATTTTAGAAGAAAGTTATTGTTGTGTCTAATGTTACATGTGGACAGACATTGTGTAACATTAGCAACACTAATTTCCTAAAATAAATTTTTTGTTAACAATTATCATCATTATCTGCTTTCCAAAGTTTATATCTAAATGTAAATACACAAATAAGCCTAAACAATTCAGTGCTGACACCTTGATATAATATTACTATGAGAAAATTTCCTTTTTTTGGTTAAAATTGTGTTGCTAATGTTACACGTGGACAGGCATGCTTGAGTAAGCGACAACTATTAACAACTGTTCAAGATATTTATGGCACACAATGGCCAACATTAATATGTTAAAATGATAACTCTGAAGATATATTAATGATCCATTATTTTCTTTATGTCCCAGAGGATTCAGTAGTGGAACAAATGGGCATTAAAGTATGTTGCTAATGTTACAGGTGGACAGACATTTTGAAACGTTAGCAACATGGAATCATTTTAAAAAGAAAATATTTCTCGCATAGAACAGAATCAGCTATCAAGGCGGTGGTTTCTTGAAGGAAAACAAGCAGGAAAATCATCTCCTTTGCATATTTACTGAATTGTAGCAGTTTATATAGAACTTTTAGTGAAAATCAGCGTTACAGGACAGACATGGTGGACAGATATCTGTCTTCATTTGCTTTGATTTCATAAAAATCAACCCATATTGCTGATAGTTTTACCTTGATAATTATCACAGTTTCATCTATTTGTTCTTTTCATAAAAAATTTAGTAAACTGATTATGAAAGCGCACCATTTTTGGCATTCTCCATTTGTTGCTAACGTTACATGTGGACAGACATATGTAACATTAGCTACAAAACGTCTGTCCACATCATGCTGGCATGTTTTCAACTGATATTGGGCAGGAAAATAAGATAATCCAAACTAAAATGTGTTTTTATCACAATGTAAATGGTCTGTCAGGTTTTACTGAGCCAATTAATCTATTAACATCTTCAATAGATAAAAATTCTAATTGGTAGTGTTGCTAATGTTTCAATGTTGCTAATGTTTCACATTGTGGACAGACAAGAGACAAAATGATTCTTGAGGCTTCAGTTGAAATTTCCAATGCTCACAGTTGTTTTAGAAGTTGAACAGTTGCATTTGAAACCAAGAATTGGGTTAAAAGGCTCTCTAAAGGTTCTGATATTTAAAATGGAGAATAATTGTGATGTTGCTAATGTTACACAAAGTAGGACAGACATTTTGCACGGCGAAACATTAGCAACATTCTGGATGCTGATTTCAGTTGAAATTCAAAATATTTTATGTCCGTACAGATATCAAATTAGCCACAACAGTGGACCAGTTTATCACAAAATCATTCAATCATATTATGGTTCTGTTTTACAACACATTTTGATATATGTTTGATGTTGCTAATGTTACATCAAATGTGGACAGACACAAGTGATATTAGTTGGTGACCAGACATTTTAATCTTCTGGCTTTGCTGTAAACTATTATTACCAGTGGTCTACTTAAGATCAAACTTCAACACTGTAGCTTTATTATGGGATACCTCAGTGCAAAAAACAATATTGTTTACTTTTGTTCTATGCGTAACTAATTCATCCACCAAAACCAGTGGGACTTTTGTCTGTCCTAAAACACAGGTTTTAAAAATTTCATTTCCATTATATTCTGAAGTTGATCACATATCTCAGTGTTATTATATGTGCTATATCTACTACCCATACACAAACTTTAGACATACACTCGGCTTTATTCTTGAAGTTTCTTCAATCGTCCGAGTTGTATAAAAACAAGCGCTGGATGAGCGCAAAGACCTCCGTCGAGGCAACAGGGTCAGTAGGGGAATAGTACATCACTGAATAACGTATGGCCGGATGCCAAGCTCAATTTTGCATTTGTTGGACGTTAACTTCACCAATGGTAATTAACCTGAGATTGAGGGTTCCCCACTAGCATGTCCAGCTAGGGATGTGGAAGTCACATTCCCCGCAAATAATATTTCTTTGATTTCACGTGCTTGAAATATTGGGGTATGGAATAGAGTATATTGATGGAAAACCTGGAATGCTGCTTGAGACATTAGGCCCCATCCCACCCACACCTCCCCATGAGAGGACGCTCCCACCCAAATCAACACGTTAGCGGCAGAAATGAAACCCTGTGTGCCTAGTTTTACCAACTTGCTTGTGATTTTATGCTATAGGCCCTACACATCAACACTTCATATTTTGTATGTGTAAAGTATAGCATCCTCATTGACAGAATCCTCTACAAAACACATCTGATGTTACCGACACTCCGTTCTGATCTGTCTTAGCATCATGTGCTGATTCAATGAGCTCGGAATAATTTTGTATACTGGTGTTACAGGTCACCTTCACCATAATGTATCAATTACCATGGACTTGTACATGTATCACATTCATATTGAATGGTGATGGCTGATGAGAATATTGCCCATATGGAACAAATGGCTGGATTCCAGCGAACAAAAAGTTCATGTTAATCATAAACAACATACAATTAATAGTACTATCAAATAATTATGTATATTCCTTGTCGACATCAATATAATACAGACAATATTATGACTGAATCAGGGTAACAGATATCCAAGGGTATATATGTCTACACTAAACTGAAGGAGATCCATGATGCGTATTATATTATGTTGTAAAACTTCACTTGCTAATCTCGATTATGTTGCTTATTGTGAAAATAAATGAAGTTATGAAAATAAATTTAGTATGATTGCCCATTACCCTCAAATTAGAAATATCTTCAGCAGCTAAAGTTAAGCCAATCATAACAATATATAACACCATGGTATTGTTGTAATATCACCCAGGTATTGATCTTTGGTTAAGAATGTAATGAGATACATATACCTGTTCTTTGTGTTATTCTGTATGCAGTTCATTCTGTATGTATTTTATACATGTACATATACCAGAAGTGGAATTGAAATTTGAATAAAATAATCAAAATATGTTCGGTTTTTACCTCTACTCAGGAAATGAAGTCTTTGTTTCTAGAAGCTAAATCATTTCAGACACATTCAAGTCCTCACCTGGTCAAGGGAGATAATTTTGTAAAAAAAAACAACAACAAAACAAGTATAGATCCACACTGGCGCAGACCAGAATATTTTATGACCTTTGATGATATTTGTGGAGCATGCTGCAGGACTTCAACTTTCATGAATCTGATATTATCCACACAATCCCATTCTACATGATATTTTTGCCATAGCACCGATAAACTAGATCCCTTCATT
Organism: Hanleya hanleyi; assembly: GCA_036873755.1. Taxonomy (NCBI): domain Eukaryota; kingdom Metazoa; phylum Mollusca; class Polyplacophora; order Lepidopleurida; family Hanleyidae; genus Hanleya; species Hanleya hanleyi. The sequence goes on from JAVTVY010050934.1 coordinate 9,796, forward strand.
TATGTTGTCCAGATCCAGGAGCTATTGGGGGCTGCAGGTTTTGTAAAAGTTAGATCCAATTATTCTGAGAGAAGGAATGAAGTCCGGCATGGTTGTTTTAAGTTAAAACTGGGCATCCTTGAAAATGTCTGACCGATTGACACATGTATCACTCTGCCGGTGGTCATTACATGCGTAATGTTTATTTCCTGAGGAATCAGCTGATATCCAATGTGGGGGGGGGGGCTTGTGGCCAATCACTGACTCTGATTTTCACCACCTCTGTCATTCCACACCTTTCTGACACAGCTGAACCAATCAATAGTCTCTTTTGGTTTTTCCATTTCATCCAGTACATCCATTGTGTAACAGTCCTGTTGCATCTGATATCAGAAGTGCTAACCCTGCAAGTTGGAATCAATTGTATACATATTTAATATCAAAACTCACTTCATTGAAAATGTTGATGGCCTTCATTATATTTCATTTTTTCGTCATACATAAGATGAAATCCATCATACCAGTTCGCACCTTTCATACGTGTACTTAATAGAACTGGAGCCTGACCATGTTACAAGAATTTGCAAAAGTATGAAATGAGAATTGAGTACTATGAGAACTTAATCCAATCTATGAGTGATCAATAATATGAATTCTGAAGAACGATGATGGATCTTGACCACTGGTTGGATTGGAGTTCATGTTAGTGGCACGAGCATGATAATAATCCAGTATATCATATTCTAGAACAGGATTGTTTATATCAGTAACTTCTCTATGGAGCAACATTTTGACAAACGAAAATTAGATCACAAAAGAGAATATGTATACTGTGTTTGAGGAATATTTCTGCCTCCCCAATGGAAGGCGAAATTTGAATGAATGGTCTGTGTTGTCAGTGTGTCTGATGTCCCCCTTGCAAAGACATGAAAATTTTCTATGTAATTTATTATTTATTGATATATTTATTGATTTTCTTTTTGTCTAATTGTCTTCTGTTCAAGTCATTTGGCATTGATAAAACCTGAAATGTATATCATGATCTCCTTATTTCATCTAGTGATACTGTCTGTTTGGTTCCAGATCACGGAGCTGAACAAAGCATGTTAAATGTGATCGTATGGCAAATAAATGCCCAGTGGTATGTCCAGGGCTTAAAACTATAAAAAATAAAAAAATAGAAAAAAGCTACAATTCAGAATAAGTTTTCAGAATATTATCAGGTTTTAACAAGCAAAATATTCTTCATCAACAAGTGTCACAGCACACAATGTGGATGTCACTAAACTGTTAGGATATATGAAAAGAAAAGTATATGTATATTATTTATCAGCTTTATTAAGTAAGTTTACAGACTCACGCAGGTAGATCAATTTGGTGCTTCTGCAAAATCAAACCATTATTCAACTGCCAAATGCCAAGATAAATAGGCCCCCCCCCCCCCGAAATATAATTTATCAGCAAAATTTAGAATAACTGTTTTTAAACAACCAGGCTCGTGGATATCATCAACTGAAAGAAAACAAGTATCAGTAAAATTAGTAAAATCAGGGCATCGTCGATTGTGCTGTTGTCTTCCACTGAGTCAGTCAGTTTGATATGCAACAACAACAAGTTAGACTATTTGGTTGGCTTCGACATAAGTCATCAGCCGACAAATACTTTACGATATATAGAAATGACGGGTGGTGTACTATGAATCATTGAGTTGTAATGACATCAAATGGCGACAATAAACTTACCAGAAAAACGGCAAAAAATCGCATTGTCCGTCCCTACAAGCTGGAGGGCCGCCATGTTAAATCTCTCGGTGGATGGGAGGACAGAACCGGATAGCTCTGGTTTCGAGATTGAGGTGGAACCCGACTACAGAAGCAAGGCCCACTGCAATGCATTGCAATGGGGAACCCCATTATTTCAATTGTGTCCAAGAAAAGTGCCTCAAGATTTCGTCGGGAACCATGACAATCCCTATTGGAAATACTATGAGTGGTGGGTTCCCCATAGGACAATTATTTGGCGGGAGATTTCACGTTGCGCTCCTAGACCTCCGTCTGATCGACGGAGGTAAAAACACAGCCATTGGTACCCATTATAATGAAATCCGCCATAAGACGCTTGTGGCAACGATCTGGTGTAAGACTCACGAAATATAACTGACAAAGGATCTGCTTGAAGATGCATTGTCAGTCTTTTGTCCGGGATATTACCTCTTCATTACCTCTTTGTTGTCCGTTTAAAAACGCCACGTGTTTCACTATGATAGGAAAGCATCAAGCGTACCGCTACAGGTATGCTGCACAATAAATCAGGTTGAATGAAATCCTAACCCATGTTGGAATCAATTTCAGACTGATATGAGGAGAAGATTCACTTTATTTTCGGGTCATCATCCTAAAGAAACTTATCTTATGAACTTGAATTTTTATTTTAATCTTACATGAAATTTTAAATTTGAATTGATACATGTATTAGTATTTGAATTTGAACCTTAAGTTTGAAAGTTTATTTTATACTAGAATTTCAATGTTCCTACGAAGTAGGCTACAGATCGCAAATTGTCCGGTAATGAGTGAGTCAGTCCATCCGAATCCTTTCGTCGGCAAAATAAGCAGAACCGTTGACATTAGAACCTTGATTTTTGGCATGAACGTGCATTAGGGCATTGTTACCAGGAAGTTCTGATCTGAAATAATTCTGATTAAAATTAGATTTATAATTAACACTTCGGTATATTGTTATATATATATGTAAACTGTAGCCTTTAACGTGTATCCTATTTAACATCCAAACATTTCATCATTGACCACACCAGGCTTCAAATTCAGGTCAAATTACCCACGGCTAAAAATACCCTGTCATTGATCCACATGCCATATGGCCCTATTACTGAGGTTAATCTTAACGTGCATCTGGGACAATTCCACAATTGCCCAACGGCATAGGCCTACTGCATATACCCTCAAACAATCAGCGCTGTTCCATAACTTAACTTGCTAAACCATATCATTGAAATAATATAGCAGAAAACATTGATGTGAGTTATGATATGTACACTATGACCAAAAACATGTTCATAGTGTCCTAATCGCATAGTTAGGACAATCATTACTTTGCATCAGAGAGTGTGTGACTTGGATCCAAGGGTTAAGACTTTGGAGGGAAATACAATTTTGACAGCAGAAATATGACCCCGCCATTTGCTGATTAGAGCGATAAAACAGGGTAGGCTAAATGGACCCTTTTCAATGCAGTATTTCTTGGCATGGATGTGAAAATATGAGGACATACTTTGGGGTTGTTTTTGTACCTCTTGAATATTGACTATATATCACACTTGGATATAATTTGAACAAAAAATTACATGTGTAAACAAAATATGTCTAAATTTCTCTTGTCATTTCAAATCTTGATCCATTTTGATTCCTTGATTAGGGGATACAGAATCACTGCCACGGAGTGTGCTGGTGTGTCACAGCAATGCAATTCCGATTCACACAACGAAGCTGAGGTGGTTTAACGTTTATCAATGAAGAAAATCACCGATCAACCGCCATAGAATATAATGTGAAACAAGAAAACCGGAATAGTACATTCATCAGATTGCCGATACCCAAAATGTGTTGTCTCATATATCTAGATAACAACGTGATGTAGAGACGCTATTTATTCGTCTTTGTACCGGTTATGCTCAGGAGAATGACATAGAATCATTATTATCTTGTGCAGAGAAGGTGTTGGTCTTGAGTTGAATTACCGTAAACTACATAAATGCTACCTTTCTACTATAGTACTATATATAAAAATTTGTTGTATTGTTGGGAAAATAATGTGATTCAAAAAGTTGTTTTGATCCTGGACAAGGGCACTGAAAACCATTAAAGAGATGTAAATGTATTTTCACACGTAAAGCTTGAAATCTACTGAACCTATATTATTCAATCTGTTTCCTTTAATTAAAAAATTGTAAAAGTAAATCGGCGATCGTTATTTATTTTGGAATGAAGGCGCATTAGGAGACTGTTACCAACAAGTTCTGAGCTGACCTACTTTTGGTGAAAATTTCTGGTGATTTTTGATGAAAATCACTGGCGATTCTGACTTGGGCGGTGCCCATCTTAATATAGGCAGGATTTCAACTGGGGGTGGGGATTTCCAAGAGTTCAGTTCTCGAGTCCTAATGCCTACTGTACTTCGTAGGTCCTGTGACGCTAGTCACACTGCTCATGTATTCCAATTTCAAATTCAATTTAAACTTAATTAAAAAAATTCGAATGGGAAATATATCAGCTCGGAAGACTGGAATTTTATATACAATTGGGTTGAAATAGTCATGCAATTTTGGGGGAATAAGGGAGGAGGAATAGGTAGGCGGGAGGTAGGCACACAAGCACCCAAATCAAACAACCCTTCGCCTGGCAATGCCAAACGTGAAAAGTACAATTAACAATAGACTTTCGTAGGAAATGTAATTTTCCTTACAGTGAAACAGACCTTAATACCAGACACGAAATTGTTTTTGTTCCATAGTAGGCCGAACAAATTGACACATGTGTAAGAGGGTCAAGCTTAATAATACTGCTCTTTTTGGTGACACGTAAACACTGTTGGCCTACATTCCTTCATTCACAAATCGGTTACAGCAAAGAGAGGTGTTGCAAACGTACTCTAAATGAAGCAAAGTGCGTGCGATTATCGGAACTCATTTTTTCAGAGCAGGGATAGCCCTTATCACTGAGGGTAAGCTCAGAATCTGTAAGCGCCCGTTCACAGGATCAGTAATCTGAGTCAATCAGAGAGGCTAACAATAACCATGTAATAATGTAGGAGAAATGACTGTCCGGTGGCGAGCATATTATCAGTGGTGAACATAATAATTATGTGTATATGATCAGGAGGACAAATTATTTAATTCAAGATGTTGTTCACACACTGCATAGTCCCGATCGAAAGAGTGACGTAATTTTCGGGAAGCTAATTCTTTCTTTTCCACGCTTGTGGCTTTTATTAAAGTTCCCGGCGCTGGTGATTAGCTGTACACGAGCCGTTTTCACATCGACCCTGACCTTCCCCATATTACGGTAGACGCCATATTAAATATGGCGTTAGCTAACATTCATAGCGTCTCCCTTCCCTCACCGCTATGCCGACGACAAATACATTTCCCTGGTGGTAACTCGAACATCTCCATGGCGCACTTATTATTACCTTTGCGCCCTATTGGACCTTCATTAACTTGAGAAAAAGGGCCGCCATGAATAAAAATACCATAATCGATGTTGTGATCATCATCCCCTGTATACACGGGGCCTATTATGACGGAAATGCCCATCTTCTTGACCCTCGATTTCAGGTGATTTTGAGGCTCCATAGGGATAATTTTAACGTCTGTAATTAATTTTTGACCGACGAATGGCCATTTAGGCTGCCATTTCTGTATTTTTATTCATGGCGGCCCATTTTCGGTCAGCCGTATTAAACCTACGGCCTCGTGCCAATACGGCAGACCTCGGACCTATAACCAGGCCAATATGAAAACACTTAATAACTTAATAACATAATATTATTGAGAATGCGAGTGCCTAATAATATCTCACGGAGATATCGCCTGAAATAGACAGGGGAATCCCCTCTCTCTATTTCCAGGAAGTATGGATTCCGAGTTTCTATGTAAACGAGTTATATGGTAGACCTATAAACTGCCTGCGCGAAGCATTATGATAATAGTATTGATTTTTCGAAAACGAAAGCGAGTCAAATCCGTATTTCAGATTTGCCACGATGACGGCACGCGGATGTCCGATATTTAAAGATAAATGATAAATAATTCAGATTTAATATAGACCCTACCGGTAGAGGCCGAATAAGTATGAAAACTGTATACACTTGTATCGCTGTTGGGACTACCATAGTCTGTAATCGACAAACTGGGCCAGGCAATGATGAGCCAAGCTATGAAGGGGAAGCACAAGCCCTGTTGAATAAAGGTATCAAGTCTCCGGCGCTGAGCAATCAGATACGCATACACAGAACTATAAGGTTAGTATGGTATCCCTTATCTACTCTATATCATTTTATAAACAATGTTTCTGGAATGTTATTAATCTAATTAGTTTTCGAGAACCTAAATCACAAGTTCCAAAGGCTACTCTACACAGCTGCTGAACCATGATTAGAATAGAATAGAATATGTTGATAGTTTGACGCAGAATGAATCATCCCGTTGATTATGGTGATATTTTGACGGCTAGAATCTTCGTACATCAAGTGTGGTAGCCCACCATCTTTCTTCAGGATCCGAGGTGCACCGATACATCTACAAACCGATCAGAACAAGCACATGCCAAATCTGTATGGTATAAGTCTTACAGTAATTTCCCCTGATATGGGTGACGCGATCGATCAATCAATAAACAGTCGAATGACACCTTTGGCTTGAATTCAAATTTGAGGTCAGTGGTCTCTCATATGAAGACAACCTGTGCACTGATGAACCAAGGACAGTTCGGAGCGTATACTTAGAGATGGGTGTGGTATACGACGATGGAATCATAAATAATAATAAAACTGGGCCCTGCAAAATTTTTGTTCTCCACTTACAAAATGTTACTTTATATTTAGGACAAAATTGCTATATTTAGTAACAGCGGAGAGAAAAAAAAGGTATAGTCGAGATATGTTTGTCCGAAAGAAATAAAGAATTTCTGCCGCCGAGAATTTTTTTTCATTTCACTCTCAGAATATACTGTATCGCCATAGCATGGAGAATTATATCAGTGTTAGTGACACTAAACTGAGTTACGATTTTTCTCTATTCGATAGACGGGTATATATAGCATAATAGCACCACAAGGAATCTCTAGCTCTTTCATTCTCGGGATATACTCTATTTTCTGTTTTAATGGTCACCCCGTATCATCGTACAGCGGAAATGAGTGGTGTGTACTCCAGGATCCTGCATGTAGCCATGTTTTCTCGTGGACAGACCTTCGTTTTGGGCGATTTCACAACAAAGTATGTATATCATTGAAGTATCTTAAGCGTTTCAAGCGTATTCTTGAAAACACGAGCTTATCATATACGATAAAAACTACTATAAAGTTAAGCAATTCGATTCGCAACGCCGGTCTTGTATCCTGATCATTTCGATTTTTTTCGGTGAGCCGCTGTCATTTTATATAAATTTTCTGACTTACCTAGATGTTTTGTCTGATGCAAAGGTGGTACCAACCGCTATAGAAACAGTTTGATTTAAGATGAATAGGACGGTCAATTTTTCATATTCATAGTTTATTTTTACCGCTTCTGTACGGCCTATAGCTAAGCTAAAACATATTTCTGTCTGGCCTATAGCTTTGTATCTGTACGGCATATTTCTATTTGAGTATCAAGGAGGCAATGAAGTACCCAAGTGTAAACACATGAAAGCACAATGAAACTAAATGTACCCAAATGATCACGGATGCGACGTTTGTGGGGATGGGTTTCGAACAAAGATGATTCTCATTGAACATAAAGCCGGAAACCGTCCCTTAAAGAGATTAGGAACAGTGGCCCAAAACAGCTCCACTTCCTCATTATATCTCCTAGTACATCTAGCTCCTTCAAGCGACATCCAGCGAACAACGTCCATAAATAGTAAAAAGGCGATATTTTGCATCGGAAATGTATTCTGCAACAGTAGGCGGTTGTCTAAGTTAAGACATGTATTGTATTTCAGCTCTGTCTAAAAACTGGGAACTTGGGTTTTTTCTACAATATCTCTTACATGCAAATTTTCCTTTTGTTCAAACTTTTCCAGTGGATAACACCCGAATGCCTTCGTCAATCAACTTCAAATTTGTTGTGCATATTTCTCCTGTCTAGGGAAGACACCTATTGTTTTTTAGCTCTGCCGAAACGGGGAACAGGGTTTTTACCTACAATTTCCCTTATATGCAAATTTTCCTTTTGTTCAATCTTTTCCTTCGGATAACTTTCGAAAGCCTTCGTCAATCAACTTCAAATTTGTTAAGTATATTTATCCTTTCTTGGTGAAAGACACCTATTGTTTTTCAACTCAGTCCGAAAAGGTATACTTGTATTTTTTAAACAATTTCTCTTATATGCAAATTTTTCATCTGGACCTGTAAAGTGGCTCTCTCTGTTTGGGTACCGATTTCCATATTTTTCTCATTTGCATAGATAGCACACCAGTGATTGGTTCACAGCCATGACCCAGAAAGTTCACTGTTGGGGGTCAAAATACTGGCTGGCCTTTGGCTCAATGTATGACCTCTGAAGCCATTTGCATCTAAAGTACATTCAGTGCCTGGTTTACAGCCATGCCATTCAGACATATACAATATGGTGATTTTAGGACCTGGAATATGTACATACATTTCTCCCACAAATGAATTTTACAGAGACAGTGGCCATGCAGAGTTAAAAATCAATGACACAGATACGTTAATTCGAAAATATATCAGTGCTGTCTCCAACAGCTACAGGTGACTAGATCATGCGATTGTTGTTGTGTTTTTTTTGTTTTTTTTTGTTTTTTTTGCCGATCCACCTATAGGTGGCGCCACCTAGGGGCAAAGTTAAAATTTCATTTCCAGACCATCCAGTTGTTCTGGTAGTCACTCGCGCATGTCCAGAGCTGCGCTTGAATTCAAGTTGCTTTGACCTCCGGTGGCTATCATATAATGTTATGCATAGGGCGGAAGTGCTTCTCACAAGTCCAGAAATTATACTACAAGATGCAAATTTTTGAAACATGATAGTAACTGTTGTTTTCGAACATATGTAGAATTTTGGCTATGTAATTTGAAGGAACGGCAGATCAAATCACATTGTTATATTCAGTTGCATTGCCTCTGGGGGGACTATCCAACCACAGTTACAAAATTGAAACAACCAGTCTCGGTATGGATTTTCCGGTCCTTTGATGCCTGTCTTGTGGTGGATGTGGCTGGTGGGTACTGGTGTCTGGCTGGCAGTATAAAACCGAAAGTCAACAGACCCGAGCTCCAAGCTCTTCACTGGGCAGGCGCAAGTGATTATCCGAACAACTGAATAACTTTAATTTGAAAACTTGAAGGATTCTTTCCAAATTTGGTGTATAGATACCTTCCCTCAAGATCTGACTTGAATTTGTTTTTCATGCCGTTAAAATAATGTTTTCAGACAATACCTTTTGCAACCTGTAACCATCTCGGTTATCTATACGCGGTAAGAGTGACCCTGGGATCGTGTGTATCCATGTTCAGCCTACTTTCGGCAACTGCAAGAGGGGATTTCCATAAATCAATACCACGTGACTTCGTCAGCCAATCAGCTAAAGTCTACCGTCGTAACTCGCCATTTTCGAGTCATGCTGTATACTGTGATGAACTACTTGTTCAAAATTTCAGATCCACCACACCTCTTGGATGATACGAAAGTTATACATACCTATATATTTTGTAAGCCCAGGCAATATCTGTTTCAGAAGTGGTATGAAAACCTGTAATTTATCAGATTTCTCGGGTCTGTTCTCCGCCGGATGAAGGCCGAACAGAATCCGGTAAAGTACTGGATATCGCTCCGCGATAATGGAGACACACGATTCGCAAGCCATCTTATGGATGGCGAAGTGTACGCAAATGTAACTTTTGAAAACCTGGACTGATTCTTTCCAAATTTGGTATGTAGGTTCCTCGCCTCAATATCTCGCTTGGCATTGTTTTTCATGCCGATCCGCATATAGGTGACGCAACCTGGGGATCAATTTAAAATTGCATTTCTGGACAATAACTTTTCAAAATTTGAATGGATTCTTTCCAAATTTGGAATATGGCTACCTTGCCTGAAGATATCGCTTGGGATTGTTGCTCATGCCGATCCGCTTATAGGTGGCGCCACCTGTGGGCCAAGTTAACGTTTTTGGTAAAACTGAACAGAATCAATCCTCTATTTGCAATGTCGGAGAATCTTCGGGGAGATCTCACTCGGGATTGTTTTTCATACCAATCCGCCTATATGTGTTAAAATTGAGTTTCCGGACAATAACCTTTGAAAATCTGAACGGATTCTTTCCAAATTTGGTGTGTGGGTACTTAACCTCATTGTATCGTTTAAGAAGGTTTTTGTGCTGAATCGCCTATAGGTGGCACCACTTGGGGTCATGTTAAAACTGTTTTTCCTAAGTTTTACTTCATTACTCTCTTCAGAAATAATGAATGTTTTGTTTACTTAACATGCAAAAAGGATGCCTCCTCGATCGTATTCGATCGACTGTATCTAACTTTCCATTACGTTGCATGCATGTGATCGGTTGTTTTTTTCCGTACTTGTTCCCTGTGACAACCTTCCAATTCACCATGTAGTGACGATTCTGACATTTCAATTTCATTACTCTCCTCCAATTCTACTCCGCCACAATCGTTTTCTCTGAGCTTTTTCTTGTACGGACTTCCTTTTTCATTGAATGCATGGCCCATGGTCTGTTCATGCATCTTTATTCGCGGATATTGCACGACCTTGCTCTTTGCAAATAGCGAGAATTTTTAGAAAATTAACAGTCTGCATACCCCTGTCACTCTCGACGGAATTTCAGTTCACTGGTACTATGATTTGCAATGTTATGTTGTACTTCCGCAACAAAAGTGTCCGTGGAACTGTCATAGAAATAGCACAAATATCGCAGAGACATCTTAATACCCTGAAACAGCAGGAAAAAATAACCATTTTGTAATAAGGAAGTCTCCAAACTGTAATGGTAAGAGTATTTGCTCCTGTCCGCCAGTGGGCGTTTGAGTCGGGTAGGACAAAACCTATACAATGTATCGCTCGTGTAGCAATGTTGTATTGTGACGTCATGCGACAATCGGATATAACGACGGCATCCTGACGTAAAATAAAGGGCATTACGCTTTAGCTAATGACGTCATTGGTGTTACAATAGAAAATGTCGTCTTGAACGTGGATATGTGCAAATACAAAATATTAAATTGACAAGGGTGATCTGCCATGCCACCCAGCTCAATTTTGAAGTTCTTGGAAATGCCGTTTGCTCAATTTATGTCACTATTTCAGGCCGCCCTATCTCTTTACATGTTATCCAGTCCACATTTTGTCCCCCCCCTGACTCGAGCGCCTACTAGCGGGCAAGGGCAAATTACTCGTACACGGACAGTTCGGAGACTCCGCTATTATTGCGCAATCTAGGTGATATTTCAGATGTCGACATCATCGTCAAACACTGGCTATTCGCCGTACAGTTATCGAATTGGCATGGCTGTTTTTCGTACATTTGTTTACTATATACCGTACACCGCTCAAATGTAATGCCTTCAAACGGACGAAATTATGCGTTTTTCCCTACAATTTATGTATTTGCAAAAAGGTAATATTATCATCTGTTTAATGAGGTTTCTCAGTAGTTGCTACGTCGAGCTATTTGTCATACAAGAGAACATAAGACTAGCATGCCGCCATACGATAGAATTGTGCAACTTTGTGATCAATCTGACTCACCCAGTGCATTCTGGATGTCCTGTATTTAATCCAATCATAAATACATGCTTATTTTACGTAAAATCCGCATAAATCTGCTTATCTGACACCTCGAACTCAACTTCAACGTCAAAATTCCATCCATTCAACTCGCGATGTGCTCGACGCTCGACGCTATATGCCGTACAAATGTTTGCTATATGCCGTACAGAACACGAAAGTTTAATTACATATTTCGCTTAAGAAAATGATTTAATTTAGCTAAATGCAAGTAATATATCGCCATCGTTCCCTCAAAATGATTAGGGATATCACGTGGAGCATGGACGATGGCTTAAAGGGATGTATTTTGACCAATATCGTGAGACGATCAAATCGCCTAAATGATCTAGGCCAACGAGCCACTGATCTCTATATGATTCTCAATACATACACTATAACCAGTCACTGCCGAGCATTCAAGGCGTTTAGAAATATTCATTCTACAATTTGCTAGTCTTGATGGAAATCTAAACCGTAGATTTCGTCTGTAATTTGTGCTCAAACTTGCCTCATGGTCCGCTGCCATTCGCTATATGCCGGAGTACAGATCACTCACTTCCGCTGTACGATGCTACGGGGTGATGGTGTCAGTTGCGGTTGATTGAAGAGTTCAGTCATTGTAACACGCATCCATACGTCTTCTTCATTTCAGTTATAAGTTTTACTGTTTAGTACGACATCATGTTGTGTATATGGTTACTGCGAACTATAACCTGGGGAAAAAGCAGGCGTCGGGCTATCTTATCCAGGTGAGTGGCAATCCATTTTTGTGTCACTATCCCTGAAAATCATGCATTCAATTAAACTTCTATATCGATAGTGAAATTGTAATTTGCCAAATTTATCTTTAGTACAAATATGTAGCAAATATCCCTTTATCATTTTGATAGCATCATTGTGAGAGGCGAGGAAATCGGAGTACCCGCTCAGGGCACCGCCGTCGGAGTACTTGCCCAGGGACACACTCTGTTTCCAATATTTTGACGCCATCGCACGCATGTGAATTCGGGACTTCGAGCCCATGGAAGCCTGCAGAGCTTGGGTTGCGTGTAGCGTTACCTGTTCACCGGCTTGGGCGAGGATCAAGATCAATTACGAATGACCTTCGACCTATGCCGTCATCACGCGCTCGCGCTAGGGAGCGTTTTGTGAGTCGTTGTATTGACAAATATAGTCGTGTGGGTACCAAATAAAAGCTCGCACAGAAATAATGTAACGCAACGAAGAGTGATTGAGTGAGGAGGAGCAGTGTGGTGATAATATAACATCGTGTGTAGGCACTACCTCTCTCGGAACTTCGAGTATATTTGGGCTTATAAAGCCAGATACGGGAATCTGTTCAAATCTCGCACCCAATCCTCTCTCGTGTCGTGACGGTACACGACAGGTCTGGACCTGCAGCAAGGAGACATTGTACAGAAGTGATGTCATCGCCGGAAGTCACTCTCGCAAATATAGTTGTGTGGGGTATAGAATAAAAACTCTAACAATGCAAGGTTCTAAGGCTATCAACAACGCCACCGTTGCCGCCGCGGTAACGCAATAACGCCGTAACGTAATGATGAGTGTTGTTCGGGTTATCGCTCGTATGCACAATCGCTTACTGGTGCAGCCCTCATCCTAGTACACCCAACAGCCTGCAGACTGTAAGGTTCAGACTGCACCGAAAGGTGAATGAGTATGCGTGCGATGGCGTCACTTTCGGTTAGGATGTCATTTCCAGCGATGATGTGGAAAGAGAGTGGATAATGTTGGCAGGGTGGTGTCGCGGTGGAATGGTAGTGTAAGGAGGGATGGTGGAGGGTTGTGGATACACACGGCGTTATGACGTCACAACACACTTCTTCCCCCTCCTCATTCATTCACTCACTCATTCACTCCACTCATTAATAACGCACGCACTCACTCTACTCAATCATTCACTACCTTCTCCTCATTACTCCACGGCGGCGACGGTGGCGGTCGTGACTGTCATAGGATCGTACAGTGGCAGAGCTTTTATTGGGTACCCCTCTATATTCACCAGAGATGGGGAAAGTCTTGCGAATGTTGGGATGGAGAATTGACCAGAGTTAGAGTTAGGGCTGATCTCGCATAGAGTGCAGTTAGAGATTCGTCGGATCCACCGTAGCACTTCGGCGAGTTCATTGACGATCTTGGCTTTCATGTACAAGTGCGTACGAGCTAAATCCACGTAGGCCGTATCCGCAGTGCTGATGGTGAACTCGATGGAGCCTACGTCATTGATGTTGAAGAGAGGGAGATGTTCCACCCATAGCCCCTGTTCTGCACTGATCTGCGTCGGCAGGACGGGCTTCACTGTTGGTGGAGGGGCACGACTCTGGGTGGGTCAAGGCTATATTTACGCAAAGATATCCCGGGTCTGCCATGTGAGTCGTCGTTTGGCCGGTCGTCGACTGGCGCGAGGTTTTGAGGTGCAGGTATTTCATTCCCTATGACTCTTTGTGCTTTGGCGACCAAGACGCCGCCCATTACTTTCGCTCGAAGTTTTAGTGCCTCTCGGACGGGGACACCGCTGCCCGTATCACCAAGTGCGTGCACATCGCTTCGGACAGCTTGTTTCCCGACCGCATTCACTCCGCGCCTCACGAGCGAGAGGAAAGTTTTGACAATGCTCCGGAGCACGTTTCCCAGTACATGGCCTTGATGGAAGTGTGTGCTTGTAAAGATCGGCCACCCACCACCAGCTTGTCGGGTGTAATAGTCCACACAACTGTGTGCATAGCTCTGTTAAGGAACCTTCCGAGCCAATATACAAAATTGGGACAGGGTGCTTGTCGAATATGAATTGTGATGACTTCCTCAATTCGAATGTCATCGGCTATCCGGGTTTGTCCTTTAGATCGATGGTGATGGTACTGTGGTTGGTCTGTCGGACCGGTTGATGTATATGGTTACTGCGAACTATAACCTGGGGAAAAAGCAGGCGTCGGGCTATCTTATCCAGGTGAGTGGCAATCCATTTTTGTGTCACTATCCCTGAAAATCATGCATTCAATTAAACTTCTATATCGATAGTGAAATTGTAATTTGCCAAATTTATCTTTAGTACAAATATGTAGCAAATATCCCTTTATCATTTTGATAGCATCATTGTGAGAGGCGAGGAAATCGGAGTACCCGCTCAGGGCACCGCCGTCGGAGTACTTGCCCAGGGACACACTCTGTTTCCAATATTTTGACGCCATCGCACGCATGTGAATTCGGGACTTCGAGCCCATGGAAGCCTGCAGAGCTTGGGTTGCGTGTAGCGTTACCTGTTCACCGGCTTGGGCGAGGATCAAGATCAATTACGAATGACCTTCGACCTATGCCGTCATCACGCGCTCGCGCTAGGGAGCGTTTTGTGAGTCGTTGTATTGACAAATATAGTCGTGTGGGTACCAAATAAAAGCTCGCACAGAAATAATGTAACGCAACGAAGAGTGATTGAGTGAGGAGGAGCAGTGTGGTGATAATATAACATCGTGTGTAGGCACTACCTCTCTCGGAACTTCGAGTATATTTGGGCTTATAAAGCCAGATACGGGAATCTGTTCAAATCTCGCACCCAATCCTCTCTCGTGTCGTGACGGTACACGACAGGTCTGGACCTGCAGCAAGGAGACATTGTACAGAAGTGATGTCATCGCCGGAAGTCACTCTCGCAAATATAGTTGTGTGGGGTATAGAATAAAAACTCTAACAATGCAAGGTTCTAAGGCTATCAACAACGCCACCGTTGCCGCCGCGGTAACGCAATAACGCCGTAACGTAATGATGAGTGTTGTTCGGGTTATCGCTCGTATGCACAATCGCTTACTGGTGCAGCCCTCATCCTAGTGCACCCAACAGCCTGCAGACTGTAAGGTTCAGACTGCACCGAAAGGTGAATGAGTATGCCTGCGATGGCGTCACTTTCGGTTAGGATGTCATTTCCAGCGATGATGTGGAAAGAGAGTGGATAATGTTGGCAGGGTGGTGTCGCGGTGGAATGGTAGTGTAAGGAGGGATGGTGGAGGGTTGTGGATACACACGGCGTTATGACGTCACAACACACTTCTTCCCCCTCCTCATTCATTCACTCACTCATTCACTCCACTCATTAATAACGCACGCACTCACTCTACTCAATCATTCACTACCTTCTCCTCATTACTCCACGGCGGCGACGGTGGCGGTCGTGACTGTCATAGGATCGTACAGTGGCAGAGCTTTTATTGGGTACCCCTCTATATTCACCAGAGATGGGGAAAGTCTTGCGAATGTTGGGATGGAGAATTGACCAGAGTTAGAGTTAGGGCTGATCTCGCATAGAGTGCAGTTAGAGATTCGTCGGATCCACCGTAGCACTTCGGCGAGTTCATTGACGATCTTGGCTTTCATGTACAAGTGCGTACGAGCTAAATCCACGTAGGCCGTATCCGCAGTGCTGATGGTGAACTCGATGGAGCCTACGTCATTGATGTTGAAGAGAGGGAGATGTTCCACCCATAGCCCCTGTTCTGCACTGATCTGCGTCGGCAGGACGGGCTTCACTGTTGGTGGAGGGGCACGACTCTGGGTGGGTCAAGGCTATATTTACGCAAAGATATCCCGGGTCTGCCATGTGAGTCGTCGTTTGGCCGGTCGTCGACTGGCGCGAGGTTTTGAGGTGCAGGTATTTCATTCCCTATGACTCTTTGTGCTTTGGCGACCAAGACGCCGCCCATTACTTTCGCTCGAAGTTTTAGTGCCTCTCGGACGGGGACACCGCTGCCCGTATCACCAAGTGCGTGCACATCGCTTCGGACAGCTTGTTTCCCGACCGCATTCACTCCGCGCCTCACGAGCGAGAGGAAAGTTTTGACAATGCTCCGGAGCACGTTTCCCAGTACATGGCCTTGATGGAAGTGTGTGCTTGTAAAGATCGGCCACCCACCACCAGCTTGTCGGGTGTAATAGTCCACACAACTGTGTGCATAGCTCTGTTAAGGAACCTTCCGAGCCAATATACAAAATTGGGACAGGGTGCTTGTCGAATATGAATTGTGATGACTTCCTCAATTCGAATGTCATCGGCTATCCGGGTTTGTCCTTTAGATCGATGGTGATGGTACTGTGGTTGGTCTGTCGGACCGGTTGATGTATATGGTTACTGCGAACTATAACCTGGGGAAAAAGCAGGCGTCGGGCTATCTTATCCAGGTGAGTGGCAATCCATTTTTGTGTCACTATCCCTGAAAATCATGCATTCAATTAAACTTCTATATCGATAGTGAAATTGTAATTTGCCAAATTTATCTTTAGTACAAATATGTAGCAAATATCCCTTTATCATTTTGATAGCATCATTGTGAGAGGCGAGGAAATCGGAGTACCCGCTCAGGGCACCGCCGTCGGAGTACTTGCCCAGGGACACACTCTGTTTCCAATATTTTGACGCCATCGCACGCATGTGAATTCGGGACTTCGAGCCCATGGAAGCCTGCAGAGCTTGGGTTGCGTGTAGCGTTACCTGTTCACCGGCTTGGGCGAGGATCAAGATCAATTACGAATGACCTTCGACCTATGCCGTCATCACGCGCTCGCGCTAGGGAGCGTTTTGTGAGTCGTTGTATTGACAAATATAGTCGTGTGGGTACCAAATAAAAGCTCGCACAGAAATAATGTAACGCAACGAAGAGTGATTGAGTGAGGAGGAGCAGTGTGGTGATAATATAACATCGTGTGTAGGCACTACCTCTCTCGGAACTTCGAGTATATTTGGGCTTATAAAGCCAGATACGGGAATCTGTTCAAATCTCGCACCCAATCCTCTCTCGTGTCGTGACGGTACACGACAGGTCTGGACCTGCAGCAAGGAGACATTGTACAGAAGTGATGTCATCGCCGGAAGTCACTCTCGCAAATATAGTTGTGTGGGGTATAGAATAAAAACTCTAACAATGCAAGGTTCTAAGGCTATCAACAACGCCACCGTTGCCGCCGCGGTAACGCAATAACGCCGTAACGTAATGATGAGTGTTGTTCGGGTTATCGCTCGTATGCACAATCGCTTACTGGTGCAGCCCTCATCCTAGTGCACCCAACAGCCTGCAGACTGTAAGGTTCAGACTGCACCGAAAGGTGAATGAGTATGCCTGCGATGGCGTCACTTTCGGTTAGGATGTCATTTCCAGCGATGATGTGGAAAGAGAGTGGATAATGTTGGCAGGGTGGTGTCGCGGTGGAATGGTAGTGTAAGGAGGGATGGTGGAGGGTTGTGGATACACACGGCGTTATGACGTCACAACACACTTCTTCCCCCTCCTCATTCATTCACTCACTCATTCACTCCACTCATTAATAACGCACGCACTCACTCTACTCAATCATTCACTACCTTCTCCTCATTACTCCACGGCGGCGACGGTGGCGGTCGTGACTGTCATAGGATCGTACAGTGGCAGAGCTTTTATTGGGTACCCCTCTATATTCACCAGAGATGGGGAAAGTCTTGCGAATGTTGGGATGGAGAATTGACCAGAGTTAGAGTTAGGGCTGATCTCGCATAGAGTGCAGTTAGAGATTCGTCGGATCCACCGTAGCACTTCGGCGAGTTCATTGACGATCTTGGCTTTCATGTACAAGTGCGTACGA